>VMDO01003539.1:0-47169 GCA_007922755.1 Pedetes capensis
ATATATACATATATACATATATACATATATATATATATGTATATATACATATATACATATATACATATATATATATACATATATATATATGTATGTATGTATGTATATATGCTTGGCTTTAAATTAGTACCATGCTGTTTTAATTAGTGTGTATTTGTAATATATTTTAAAATCAGTAGGTATGATGCCTCCAGATTTGTTATTCTTACTCAAGATCACTTTGGCCATGTGGGACCTTTTATAGTTACATAAGAATTTTAGGATTGTTTTTCCTATTTCTATAAATAATGCAATTAGAATTTTAATGGGGAATGAATTTAATCTGAAGATAACTCTGGGTAATATGGAAATTTTTTTTTTTTTTGCGGTACTGGGGGTTGAACCCAGGGCCTCGCGCCTGCATGCTCTGCAAGTGCTGGACCACTAAGCTGCACCTCAGCCCATTTTTTTTTACTTTTTGAGACAGGGTCTCGCTAAATTACACAGACTGCCTCTGGTCTCGAACTTGCGATCCTCCCGCCTCCGCCTCTCCAGCCGCTGGGATTACAGGCGTGTGCCACCACGCCCGGCAGTAATATGGAAATTTTGACAATATTCAGTCTTCCATTCATTGAACAGGAGTTGTCTTTCCATTTATCAGTGCCTTTAATTTCCTTCTTCAATGTTGTATAATTTTCAGGGTGCCAGTCTTTTATTTCTTTGGTTAAATTTATTCCTAAATGTATTATTGCATTTCTTGCTATTGTAAATGAGGATTTTTTCTCAGTTTAGTTTTTGGATAGTTCATTGTTAGTATGTTGATTTTATATTTTGTAACTTTACTAAATTTATGAGTTTTAACAACTTTTTGGTTATTATTGACTCCTTAGGATTCTTTAGGTATATGATCATATAATCTGCAAATAGATGATTTTACTTCTTCTTTTCTTACTTGGATGATTTTAAATTGTTTCTTATTGAATTGCCATATCTAGGACTTCTAGTACTGTGATGAATAGAAGGGGGGTGAACTGGTATCCTTGCTGTGTACTGGATCTTAGAAAAATGCCTTCTAGTTTCCATTTTTAATATTCTGTGATTTTTTATTTCTCTTCCTTCTTCATGTTCTCCTTTTATCTTTTCTCTTCCCATTCTTCTTCTCCCTATTCAAATATGCCATCTGTATGTAATGCTTTAAAGTTCAGAAGACACTTTCCTATGTGAGGTAGGCAGTAATAACTCACTTTATAGATGAGGTAGACAAGGCTCTGAGTCACTAAGTGATTTTTCCAGTATAATATATCTGGTAAATGATGGAGCATTGATTCTATCCAAGTCTTCTCATATGATTTTTAAAAACTTTTTATTAGTAAATTTTAGTGGATTTCATTATGACATTTCCATACATCCATATCATTGTACATTGCTCATGTTCCCCTCCTCAGTTACCCTCTCATGACCCCCTACCTCTATCCCCTTCCTTCCCACCAATGGTCCCCGTTCTACTTGCATGTCTTATTTGTGTACATATCTATATTTATCTCTCTCTGTATATATCTGTATCTCTCTATATCTCTATATCTCTATGTATTATAAATACATATCCTGATTTTGCCTTAAAGACAAACAAAGCATGTGCTATTTTCCTTCCTTTCTCTTATTACCCTTCCCTATTGTCCCATCCTCCTACTCTTTAGTCCCTTATGTCCCCCTACATAGGCCCCTTCTGACCTTCAGTACCCATTTTAACTGTTCTACTGATGCCTTCCTCTTTGAGGAGCCTTTTCTTACCGGTGGTACTGAGTTTAGGTAGATTGTTATTGCTTCTTGTGATACTTTTCAAAGGAGAATCTTGGAGAAGAGTTTTGCAAACATGCAGCAGGGAGAGTGATGCATATTTAGCTTTCAGGGAAAAGAATGTAGAAGATTTTCTCTTTCCTTAATTCTTGGAGCAGAACATAATCCCAAGAAGATTTATATTTTAACACTCTTTTCCCCCTGAGTATTCTTATAGCATGTCATACTCCAGGGGGGGATTTACTTTCAATTTACTGGGTATTCATACCATACAGTGGGAACTTTCATAAAAGCTGCATCATCTATTAGGAAACTTTGATCCAGAATGTAAGCCCCAGAAGGTTATGGATTTGTGCCTGCACTGGTCACTGCCAATTCCTCAAAGCCAAAAATAGTGCCTGATTTGTGGGGGCCATTCAACAGGTCTTTGTTGAATCAGCAACTAAATAAGTAAATGTATTGTGATTTTCTTAGGGAAAACTCTTGTTAGTAAACTAGGTTCTGAACTCCCATTCTTGTGTTCTTGATCTCACCTAAACTTCTGATCTTTTATGTAGTCACCATCATAACAGGCAAACATCAAAAAAAAAAAAAAAAGAAACACTCCCCCCAAAAACATAAAATCCTCATCACTGAGCGAATCCCTATTTTTCACACCTTTGGGTATAAATCTTTTGCCGTTTTACCTCTGATAAAGACTTGGTACAATTCTTGTTGGATAAAAGACACCAATTCATTTAATTTTCAAGCTGGAGGTTCGATTTTTCTGCCTTGCCAGAGTCTATGAAAAGCTGAGCTTAAGTACGCCATTGACTTACTTGTATTTAGCTTCATTTTAATGATTAACATATTCCTTCTCCATGCAGATATTCAAGCCCTATTTTGTGCCAAGTATTCTGCTAGTTACTGTGGATATGAATAGTAACATAACCTCCTAACTCGAGGAGCTAATAGTATAATGTTAATGACAGCCAAATAAAAAGTTATAAAATAATGATATAAAGCTATATCAAAAGCATATTCAGTTTATGCCTTTATTTCTCTTGTTTCTATTCTGAATAAGTCTTTTATTTTCTATTTCTTATCTATGTAATCATCTTGAGAAGAGGTCGTGTGGTAGAATTGGGTGGAAAAACATAAGATATTACTTATACCTTGGTTCTAATCCTAGCTTTATGGCTAATTTGTTTAGGGGACTTGTATAAATTCAGTCTCCTTTTTGTGCCTCTGTTTGTCCATCTTGAAAATTAGATACTAGGATCAAATATCATCTGGGGTTCTCTCCCATCCTTATATACTATGGTTACTGGGGTCTCCCCACTTCTCACAAATAGAAAACTAACTCTCATTGGCTGTCATCTCCTGAGTCTGGGAATAAAGTATTTTTTTTTCTCTAAGATTCTTTTCTTGAAATTAGCAGTCTGATGTTGTATCATTAAAAACAGCCAGCTTACCATGTTTCAGGGAAGAGATTCTTTTGTCTCTTGCAGATGGAGGAAAGTAGAGAGAAGGTCATGGCTGTACCTGTTATGCAGTTCTATTACAGCCTACTCTATAATTCTCTCCCTTTCTGGGGATTGTATTATTTTGCTAAATACCATCTGCCTACTGCTAGGAGATGAGGCCAGGAGAAGACATCTTCAGACATTTCAGCTGCTTCCTCATCCACCTGCTGTGGAGGGCTAGGTTTTTAGCAGTACCTGGGGACTTGTTTATGAAAGATAACCAGAGAAAGTAGCCAGCCGCCAGCATTGGGTCAATATCTATTATGTGCAGGAAGCTTGTAAATTTATTTATTCAGAACCTGAACTGGGGAGTGGAGAGTTTCTCATGGGCTAGCTCCAGAGAGAGAATGGGAGGTGGTTGCCGGTCAGACTTGCCAGAAGACAGAACACCTGAACAGAGCTGAGGGGTCAGTCACCATCCTGCCACTGTTGGGTTTTAATTTGAATAGTCTTGCCAAGAGAGAATGTAAGCACAAGTGGGAAGTTGTTTTCAGTGGCCTTTGATACCCTTGACAAACCAAAGCTGGTTTCTGAGTAGCATAAACAGTTCCACAGTTTGTCCACTGTACAAAAGAATATTAATGAAGAAGGCCAGTGGAGACTGCATTCTGGTACGAGCCTGCATAATTATGTTTGTAAGAGATGACTTCTTGCAGTTTATCTATCTACAGAGAGTACCCTTTTCTAATTTCCATATGGCATCCAGGTATGAATGGAGGCCCTGGTAGTCTGGTTGATAATCTAGCGGGTACTCCAACTGTTTTGTCTATTTCCTCTGTAGGGGTCTTTTCTCTTCCAGATATTGATCAAAGGTACTCTTTCCCCTACTCTTTCTGGGCAATCACACTTGCTTCCTGTGTCTTTCATTATCACTGGATATTCCAGTACTTCCCAAATACCTCCCTTAAGCTTTCATCTTTTTTCCAACGTCCAAATCCTTGTGTCTAACAGCCAAATGCACATTTCCATTAGACTTTTCCATGAAATCTCCGAATCCTCATTATTTCCCTACCCATCTGCTTCCTAGCTTCTCTGTCTCCAATAATGGTCAATGATGCAAGCCAGAAAGTTAGTCATTATTCTGTTTTCAAGTCATTGCTCTTCTTTATCCAATACTGCAACTACTGCTTATCTAATTTTATGGTAACCACTAGTATTTATTTGTGTACTTACCATGTTTTAGACTCTCGTCCCTTTCTGACCTGTTGTCTCTGCTGCTTGGAGCCTGCAGAGTTGCTGTTTCTACTATTATTTGTTACCTTGGGGTGGGCACCACCGTTAGGCTAGAAAGCCAAAGGCATGGCATTCCTACCTTTTCCAGTTGCAGTTTTTCAAGAGTGAACTTTACAATAGCTTCTGTCTGCTTTCAGGTGCATCCCATGGTTTTTTTAGTAGTTGTTTCCTTGTTCTTTTGAAATAAATCTTGTTTGTACCCTTGTTATCTGTCAGAAGTATTGCTTGACCGCTTTACCTTGTTACCTCTTCGAGAAGTTTTCGAGTTCCTTGTTCAAAGATCACTGTGGTGTAACAAACAGACTAGGGAACTGGAGGGTAATCTGGGCCAGTAAAGAGGCAATCAGAATCGCACAAGGAAGAGGTCATAGCGGCTTAGATTAGGGCTAATGGCGCATGTGAGAAATTATCAAATGCGCAGATTTAAGATGACAGGATCCATGAGATCAGTTAAGAATGGAAAAGGTGATAGTCTTCCAACTTACATCAGTGGGTTGTTGACCAATGCACAGGCTCTTCTAGACTTCTGAGTTGATGAGCACTTAGAAAGAGTAACTGATGGGACATTCAGACCTCTTAAAACATCATCTGGTGTTGTTGGGGTTCTGTGTTAAGTTACCTTTAAGGAAATTTCTCAGAGTAATAAATCTTAGACATGTATTTTCTTGCTGGCTACATTTCAAACAAATCATCAAACCCTGCTGCTGCTGACTTGCCCTCTCTACCCTCTTCATTTCCTAGTCCCAATGCATGCCATCAGCTTCTCCCAGTCCCCTAATTGCAGTGTATCTTAATTAGGTCCTCTCCTTATGTAGACCATCTAGAGTTAACTAATGGCCTAAAATAAAATTTAGACCACAATTAGCCTCTTCTCATTATTTTCAATGGGTTCCTGAGTGTACAGGTATAAATCTAAATTATCTGGCTCAGTCTTCCGGTCATTTCCTTACTACTGCATTTCTTTCCAGAGTCAAAGCCAGAGTTTCTTTCACACTTCTCTGCTTTCCTGCTTTTCTCCACCCTGTTCTTTTGTTTTAGAATGCTATTTCTAGAGACCTGGGTTTAATCTCCAGCATCTCAAAACAACAACAAAAACAGAATGCTTCTTTTTCTTACCTCTAATCTCTGTCTTTTGAAACTATACCCAGACTTCAAGAATGGACTTAAAGGGCCCCTATTGTGTGTGTGTGTGTGTGTGTGTGTGTGTGTGTGTGTGTGTGTGTGTATTCACCTCTTTTTATCTGCTTCAGATATTTTTATTGAGCACTTACTCTATGTTCGACACTGTGCTCTGTCCCAAAGTTATGAGTGTAAGTAAGAAGCATTTTTCTCTCCCTCACAAAGACCTCACCACTAAGTGATAAGGGGGAGTAAGAAGCATTTTCCTACCCCTCACTAACCCCTCACCACTACACAATTTGATTCACTGCCTTTCTACTCCAAAGCCCATCACTCCCAGCCTTTACTTCACCTTTGATATGCTCTATATAGTAGACCCTCCATGGTTATTAGTTAAATAACTGCTGAAAGTCATTATTTTTCTTTCTGAATAGTTGTTCTTCCTTTCTGTTGTCTGTTGTTCGATAAGGTGAAGGCCCATGCTCTAGTTATCTATTCTTTTTAAAATGCATCCAACATTACATTTTATACAAATCACATCACATAGTTGTGCCTAAGGTACGGGGATAGTTTCTAAGAAGGGGAAAAACAAACCAACAAACCAACAAACAAAAACCATTACTCACTCGTGATTTTTACCTTTTACATACCTGACCTCCAAGGAATCAAATACTGAGGACATTGTTTGGAGTGTGTTACTTACGGAAAGTTACTTGAGGTTGAAGTTTTTTGTCCTCCTTAAATGAATGTCCTCAGGTGAAGTGAAAAGAAAGAAGGCTGGTTGGAAGGGATCCTTGCATGCAATTACATCACATACTTAACAACCTCTCGCCCTTCTGTTCTCATGCGGCAATGTAATTCTTAGTTCTCAAGTAAATTTTGCAATGGTCAGTTTGTGGCGTCTAGCATTGAGTTGAATTAGATTTTCAAAAATACTATCAGCAATTGCTGTGCTTTACTTGCCACATTGCCAAAAACTCATGTAATTTCTGGTGCTCCCTTAAGTGGCTTTGAACAGTTTTGAATCATTTCGATTTCTACTTGAGGACACGTGACTGACTGGATAACGGGGGATGGTACTAACTTGATTCACTGTAACCGAATGTGACATATTTATGCAAATGTGAAGGTTAGAATTTGATACTGTAGTGCCACCTCAGTATGTTGCAAAGTAGCCTTAGGTATTTTCCTGTAAACATGCCCAGTATTGCTCTGGAACTTCAAAGTTGGAACTAAGCATCAGGTCACAAAGAAAATAAACACTAAAGAACACACGATGAGGCGGGCATGCTGGCCCATGTCTGTCATCCCAGTGACTCGGGAGGCAGAGACAGGGACATCATGTGTTTGAGGCTGGAGGCAACCTGCATAACTTAGTGAGACCCTGGCTCAAAATAGAAAATAAAAAATGGGCTGGGGTGCAGCCCTATGGTAGAGTACTTGCAAAGTATGTGGTGAAGCTCTCAGTTCAACCCCTAAGTACCACAAAAAGAAAGAAGAAAAAAATGTTCAAAGATTTTTGTGGGGCTGCATTGGTAGCTTTCCTGGGCTGCATATGTGGCCTGTGTGCTGTGAGTTGAACATACCTGATCGAAACCTTGCTCCAAAGAGACATGTTTTTAAAAGTAACAATGGACTTCTGATCCAAAGGGAATAATGAAAAACAAAAACAAAAACAAAGAAAAAATTCAGAGAAAAATACAGATATCTGGCTTTTCTTAAAAAATTTAAATGTCTTGATAAGCTTTTACCATCATTGATGCACATCAGCAATGGGCTGGACTGGGTCACAGCTGCTATCATTGGATATGAATAATGCTGAGACTTCACCATTAAGATGGTGTCATTGTCATTGCTATATCTGAACTTGAGCATTAGAACATTACTTCCATAGCCCTAGAAACCTGTGAGGTTTTGATTCCCTAGTCCTTTATAGCCTGCAGCCTTAGCCCTGTGGCATCCTATCCCGTCAGATCTCAGAGTTAAGCAGGGTCAGGCCTGGTTAGTACTTGGATGGGAGACCTCCTGGGAACCCCAGGTGCTATAGGCTTGGGAGAAGGACCCGGCAACCCACTCCCCAAAATCAATCCTCCATTGAATACCCTATGAATAACAGAGAAGCACTGACCATAGTGTTTTGCCTATTGTATGAAGGGTTGCTATGAGTCAGATACCAACTCAATGGCACCTACCAACAACAACAGTCCTTTATATTCTTAGTTATCTCTTTTTTGCTCTGTTCATCAGGGGACAAATTCAGCATAGCAGCCTTTGTGATCTGATATATCTCACCAATCAGATTATCATAACTCTTCTATCATCGAGATATGATTGTGCCATTTCTACCAATGAAATATTTGCAGTTCAGAGAGGTTAATGAACTTTTCCCAGGTAACAAAGACAAGGACTAGAATTGCTAAGACCAATCCTAGAGCTGCCTATTCCCAGAAGAGTATGCAGAATAAAAGTTAAAAAATGTGAACCATCTCTGAGCCAGGATAATGAGGAAATTTCATCCTGCAATGATATATTTAGGGTGTTATTCAAGAACTGTTCCTTGGAACCAGGTCTCTGGTATGACGGAACATGCTCAAAAGAGAAAGCTTAAGAAGCACTGCGTGAATTATTTTAAACTGAAGTGTGCTATAACCTGTAAACTGCGCATTTGGAATAATCCAGGATTGGGTCTCCAAAGAGGAGAGACAAATCAGCTGAGATTTGCAAGGTGTTTCATTTCTCCTCCTATCTCAAATTTTTCTCTACCTTTATTTCCTCAAGGTGAAATCAACCACATTATTTGGTGATTTGGGGGGAAAATGTAGCTAAGCACCTTTATGTAACTAATGTATTCCAAGGATCTGTAGATCTGGAAAAATGTTTGAAGTTCGTGTGGCATTCACATATTCTTTTCTATTCAATGACTGAATCCAGAGTGGTTAGGTGAACTGATCAAAAACATGGATGCATTAATGACAGACACAAGAACTCTCTGCCCACTGAAACCCCTCCCCTAGTCCTCTTGTGCATGGCCTCTTTCTGAGGCATTAACTGTGTCTGAACTTTCAAAATACCAAACAGCCCTATTTTGGCATTTAAAATCTAAGTCATGTATTGTCAATTATCTTGTATACTAGCTACATCAAAATTTGACATAGGCAAAGCCTGTACTCTTTTTTTCCCACAAACTTCCAGTTCATAGTAGACACATACTAAATTTATTGTGCTTTTAAAAATAATGATGATAGTGCCAACACTCATGATGCCCTCAGCTATATAAAAAACACATTATTCTTGGTGGGGGGAAGGTGCTAATGGTATTGATGTTGGCAATGACAAAGATCGGTGATGACAATTTTGACAGTGATAACAGTAATATTATCTCCAACTGGCATCAACACTGCCATCCATGTTAACAGCAACGAAGATGATGGCGATGGTGATTTTTAATGGTGGTGCTAACTTGAGGAGATCAGATGGACCCTGGTTCCAAGTATTCCTTTTTTTGCCC
This sequence comes from Pedetes capensis, assembly GCA_007922755.1. Taxonomy (NCBI): domain Eukaryota; kingdom Metazoa; phylum Chordata; class Mammalia; order Rodentia; family Pedetidae; genus Pedetes; species Pedetes capensis. Next base: position 9,142 of record VMDO01003539.1, read on the forward strand.
AAGCTTGTTTGTGGTTCCGTTTGAACCCATTTGGCTCTCCTCCTGAGTTCAAACTGAATCCCAGTTCTTCTAAGAATGAGTTGGCAGTGAACCTCCTCTGAAAGTCAGGGATAGAGGATCTGGGGCAAGAAATTACTATCGAGGCCCTAGAAATCCATTGAGGACACAGGAAAGCCTGATGGACAGTCAGGGGGTAAAGAGAAAGGAAGAGAGAGAGAGAGGAAGAAGGAGACAGAGAATGAGCATGAATGAATATGTTGTTGTTGTTGTTACGTGCCTTCGAGTCGATATCCGACTCATAGCGACCCTCTGTACAACAGGAGAAACACTATTGTCAGTGCTTCTCTGCTATTCATAGGGTTTTCAATGGCAGATTGACTTTTGGGAGGGGGTTGCCAGGTCCTTCTCCCAAGCCTACAGCTTCTGGTGTTCCCAGGTGGTCTCCCATCCAGGTACTAACCCAGCCCAACCCTGTTTAGCTTCCAAGATCTGACGCGTTTGGATGCCACAGGGCTACAGCTGCAGGCATGAATGAATATAGGTACATAGAATGTGAGGATGGGGAGAATAAGATTCTTAGAACCGAAAAATCTGAGCTTGAATTTCCCTCCATGCTATTAATCCCTAAGTGCAAAACTTTAGCAATCACAACAGCCATTAGATTGAAGATTGCAAGGATGGGCCCTGGAGTAAGAAATATCTAAACTGAAATTGAACCTCTACCACCTACTAACTAACTGTATGGACCTTGGATAAGTCTGGTACCCGCTCTAAGCCTCAGAGCTTCTATTTGTAAAATGAGGACCTTCATATCAAATTTTCCAGCTGGGCAGGGTTAATGGATGTAAATACTTCAGATCTTATTCCTCAATGCTGGCCCACATATGGAATCTCCTTGTCTCTTTGATTCCTCTGTCCCATCCCTAGTCTATTCTGAACTTGCAGATCCATTCTGCATTAGCCCCCTAAGAGCTGAGATGGCCTTTCTCACCGGTTTGTTCCATGCTCTGGTTTCAGCAGTTCTCTAGAACTTATTATTTTATTTTTTTTCATGCTGGTAAGAACTTCATTAGTATGCAAAGGAGTGACAGGACCACGTCACACTGCAGTAGGAGCCCAGAGGCCAGCAGACGGCCTTGGGAACCTTGCAATGCATTTCTCTTCTGTAGAAGAAATGAACACACAGGGAGCTAAGCTTTGCTTGTTTCAAAAACTCCGTCACAAATTAACGTAAAGATGCTCTTTTTCCTCACCAGCCAGAGGACTGGCGCATTTCAGTAGGCAATTAATCTTGGCTGATCTATATTAAATATTTATCTGCTGAAATGAGCCCAGTATTGTAGTGGTATTTTTTCATTATAGGCCTTTATCATTTCCAAAAAGATTTCCCTGTGCCAGTTCCCTTGTATATATTAAACCCAAATTTCCTGTGGAATGACACATCTTTCTCGGTGGCGACCTTTTCTCTCTGTAACAAGCTACTGATATGTTGGAATTTACAGGGTGATAAACACATTTATTGAGAAGGAGGGGGTGGAGCAATCCAGTATTTGCTTCTCTAATAAAAGCCCGGGGGATAGGCTGGGAAATGTGGAAATTGGTCCCGTTTTTAGCAGCGCATTGTAAAGGGGCAGGTGACTGAGATCAGCTCTGGGGAGAGCACACCAAGGCAAGTGTGAGGAACAGAGCTGCCTTGATAACAACCATTATAATTCTTTGCATTTGAATTGGAGCTTTTCATTATCTGACTCAAGATTCACAGCCACCTCAAACGAAAAGGTAAGAGTATCTCCATTTTAGAAAGGAAGTGCTGAAAGTTTCAATGTCTGTGGCAAACACAGCTAGAGCACACTGGGATTGGTACTGTGATCTTGAGGGTGGTTGAGCTCCTCTGTGATGCCTGGACCACACTGCCTCCCACAGGCAGGAGGGAAGAATGCAGCTTCATTGGTCCCGGGCTCTGTGAAATTTGATATTCAAGTCTCTAGGTAGCATGCTATCCTTGTTAGGTGGCATCTAGGCGGGTCCGATTCATAGTGACTCCATGTACAACAGATCGAAACACTCCCCGACACTGTGCCATGCAATTTATTAAATCTGAGAGTCAAACGAGGTTTAAGCCATGCCTGTTGAACACATGAGCATTTCAAAGGTGAACTGAGGTGAGAAGAAAGTAATGTAAAACATATATAACAAGGAATCAAGAAAGGGAAGGAAAGAAGGGGTCTGGTGGCAGGTCTTTAACATTAACATGCATTTCAATCAGTTCAGGATCTGATTAAAGATGCAGACTGTGACTCACTAAGTTTCAGGTGGGACCTGGGATGCTGAATTTCACCAGAGGATTCTAAAGCTCATCTGAGGACTCTGCTGCTGCTGCTGGCCCAGTGACAGCAGTTTTGGCAGCATGATGGTAAAGAACAGCCTACAGAGAGCATCGAATGCCAGGGTGAGGCTTGGCCTGGGAGATCAGAGGGTCATTTCTTGCTGTGTGATTTTACTTTCCCCTACCCATCCTTTTTTAACCGTCAGGGCAAATCTATGTCCCATGAAAGTAGCAGGTACGTTAGTAATCTTTGATTCTCAAACTTTAACCTGTCTCAGGATCACCTAGTGGGCTTGCTAAAACAGACTACTGATTCCCTCCCACAGAGTTTCTGAGTTTCTGAGTCCCTGGGTTTGGGGCAGGGATGGAGATTTTACATTTCTAATAAGCTCCCAGGGCTGGGGTTTAGCTCATTTGGTAGAGTGCTGCTGTGTACTCTCTGAGGCCCTGGGTTTGATCCCCAGCACTGCAAAAATGGGAGAAAGACTTAGCAACCCACTCCTGAAGCAATCCCAAAACAATCAGTCATCGAAAACCCTATGAATAGCAGAGAAGCACTGACTTAGTGCCGTGCATGGCACGGTGCCAGGCAGTGCTTCATTCTGTTGTTTGTAGGGTCGCTATGATTCTGACCTGACTTGATGACACCTAATAACAACAACAAGCTCCCAAGTGCTGCTACTGATGGTCCAGAGACTTTGATGACCACTGTTTTGTTTCAACCCTTTCATGATAAAGAGATGTACAAGGAAGCACAGACAGGGAAAATGGTTTCATTTACAGCTACAGAGCCATTGAGGGACAGAAATTAGGCTTCAAATTCTACGAGTTCCCAGGCAATCCTCTTTCTACTTCCCCATAGCTTTGTATCCTTGATCAATTGATGATATCAATTTGTGTTCTGAAAATTTCTAAGAGAAATCTAAAATATGATGGTCGATGAGGATGATGATTTTGGCAGCTGTGATTAATATCACACTGATGAGACAAGAACCCACCTCCTTCCCAGGGGCAGGCAGCCTTTCTGTTTATGGTGCACATAGAAACGCACAGCGGTGCGCAGTAATCTATCACTATGCTCTCTCCCGGGTGACCAGCTATTACTCTCTCCTTGGTTTCACTCAACATGAAAAACATTATTTCTGGGAAAAATTAAATTTGGGGATTTTGAAAATAAAAGAACAACATTCTGGTTCCCCAGCCCCCTTTTGGAATCCCTTTCTCGTTCTTCCAAAGGTTATAGCTCCTGGCATCACTATATATTGAATTTTTAAGGAGCTTTTTCTATAATAATAACTGTAGAGATTTTTCATTGCTTTGCTGATTTGATTTCTTTCCTCTTCTTTGTCCCCCGTTTTGTTTCTTCTTCATCATCACTCTTTTATATTCTTCCCTTGTTAACTCTCTCCTTCCTTTCTTTCAGTCCTTCCATGGCATCACCAGATACCTGAGCCAAATAGACCTTCATCAAATCCAGCTTCCTCATTGCCCATATTGGAGAATGCAAACCAGAAAGCTCCATCCCATGTTGATGAATCTTGTAGAAATGACATGTCCAGGGTCTCATCTCTACTCAGTTGTAAGGCCCAGGCTTAAAACCAAGGATCCTGGCCCCTTCTTTTCATGGATGTCAGTCACTTCCATCTAAGTCCCATTTTCCAGTTCCACACACTCCCTGATACCAACGTCTCTTCTACACATGGTAATATCCTGGCAAGGTACAGGAGTGAGTGTGAGTTAGGGGATGAAGGGTTCTGTCATGATTATTCAAATCCTTGAGTGTGTGGAGGAGCCCCACAGTTTTAGACTTTGGTGATGGAAGTGTACATATATTTTTTTGAAAATCCAAGAGCCATGAGCTAACATTATTTCATTATTCTTTAGGAATCATCTTGAAGAAATACAGTGCATAGTGAGTACAATTAACCATGGTATTTATTATGGCACTGTTTGTGCTAGCTAAGAAGAACCAAAAATATGGAGATAATCTGCTTTCTTTCAGAAAGGCTTGCTCTAAGAAATTATGGTACATTCTTAGAAAACCACAAAGCTACTTAAAAGAATAAGAGCAATCTCTATGTTCTGATCTGGGGAGAAAAACACACTATGTTGTCAAAGTGAAAAATAATGTAGGTTTCACATACCCATAAATCCTCCCCTGCACATCATGACCTGGTTTTTGCTTAAAAAATGCTTATGTATTTATATGCTTAAATGCTAGATTTATCCAAGTGAAAGTATGAGGATGTAGTATAAACTAGTAGAATGATGAATAATTTTCAAAAAAGAACATCTCCAGGTCTTCATATCCTAACATATTCTCATTGCCCAGACAGAATCCCAATCTGCCCTAAACTATCCGTGCCTCTCCTTTTATTCTCTTTGTCTCCCTGCCCTCTCTCCCTTCCTCCTCATGCATACCAGTTAAATGATTTTTGAATGCATACATCAATGCAGAAAGACCCACAGAGGAAGAGAACTACTTTCCTTGTGGCTCTTCTGCAAAGGCAGGCTGATTGATTGCAGATTGCAACCAGGTCCAACTTTCTGTCCCGAATGACAAATGAAGAACTCTTGAAAAGAGAATAAAATATTCCATGTGCAGAGAAGTATCTCTGGCAGGCGAGGCGTGAAAGGCAGTGAACAATGAGAACTGTGTGTAATTCCTGACCCGTCAGTAGCCTGGCTCATTTCTACACTCATGAGACCAGTGTTATAGCATGGGCTGGGCTCCTTGGCTTTGATTTCAAGCTGCCTCCACCATCCATCCTCAAACCACATTTAAGCCCATCACCTGCGTTCCCTGTGCCTTCCTACTAGTGGCACTCAGTATGTCGTCATCTCCCAGGCATCTTGGACACACATAGACCTCTGTGACTTCACTCATGTTCCTCTTGTCAACAGACTAAGCAGTCATCAAGGCCTGGCTGAATGCCTCCTCCCCCCAGAAGTCTTCCTGCATATCTGCTTTTTGAGAATTAAACACATCTCACCTGCTATATTGCAAGGGCAATAATTTGATGTTGCATTGCACTGAACTGAGTTGGGGTCTGTTCTTCACACCAGATTGTTCTTGAGGACAGGGATCATGTATTTTTCTTTCTATACTGAGTGCCTCCTACATAGAAGATGTTCAACAAATTAAATAAAAAATGAATGAGGGGGAAAATGGTTAGATGATAAATTGAGTAGTGAAGATTCCTGGTTCAGTGAGGCCTACTACATAATTAGTATTAAATCTCAATTGGGCTTAATTCAACACCATTTACATAAAGTAGACATTCCACTCATGGTCTCATTATCTGAAACCAGTTCATTTTTTTCTCTGTTTTTGTATGTTGCCTTCCATTTATGTCTCCAGCATTAACATTCTGCATTTCTTGTGGAACTTAAATTTGCAAACACTATGTCCCTTGCCTGCACATCCCACTGTGTTGTTTGATTTGGTGAGTTCTCCGAAGATAAGTAGGGTTGGACCTGGTTAGTACTTGAATGGGAGACTGCCTGGGAACACCAGGTGCTGTAGGCTTGGGAGAAGGACCCGCAACCCACTCCCAAAAAACAATCAGCCACTGAAAACCCTGTAAATAGCAGAGAAGCACTGACAATACTGTTTTGCCTGTTGTATGTAGGGTTGCTATGAGTGGGACATTGACTTGATGACAAAAATTCTGTGTCACCAAAATTCTCTTCTGAGATCACCTACCATTTTCCTTATGTTGGACATTTTATCTTATCGTTACTTTTTCAAAATTATAAGCAAGGCTGTTGTGATCTTTGTGCGCATAGCATTTTTTTTTCTTTTTGAATTATTTTCTTAGGATACATTCCCAGGAGAAGGATTATTAGGTCAAAGCATATGAACATTCTTACAAGCCTCATTAATTTTGACCCCACTAATTCAGAATTTATGCAGATTTGGGCAGGTAGTGAGCTTTCTTTTGCTCTCTCTTCAAAAGGAAATTTGCCAAATATTAAATTGGTGTGAACACAATTTCCAGACTGCCATTGATGGTATCTCCTGTGAACATTTTAAGCATTTTTGGTAGGCATCATTTTTTTTGCATATGGATTTGATATGCTAATTATAATTCATTCTTATCAGTTCATTAGTGCAGGCCTTCAATGATCAACACTTGTGTAACTAATTTCTACCTTTTTCTATACAATTGAGGTGAATGGGATGTTGACTACCTCCAAAAGGTTTTCCACTGGTTTTGTTTGAGGCACGTATGTTAAGCACCTGTTACTTGCTAGATATTATTTTATGTGCTGTAAATACGGAGGTTAATAAAACACAGCATCTTCTCTCAAGGATCCCGGTTCTAGTGTGTAGGGGGTGCTATGCAAACAAGCAACATGGGGACAGGAAAATGGATGAATGAGCAGGATAAGCCGGCAGCCCCTCTGTGGGGAACCTCTCACAGGCAGGCACCAGGGCAGAATTCCCATGGTTAATCACACAGCTAAGATGAGTTATAAAGTGGGAATTAAAGATTTTAGATGGGGACACATTTCTCAGTTGCTGCATGCATTAGATGATGTTTGTTTCTTATCAAATGTTAATTTACTCAGCCTTTTCATTAATTCAAGCCAAACTTCCTTCAAATAGCCTGAATTCATATTGCTTTAGATCTCTTCTCTGCAAAGAACACTGTAGCATATCTGAGGAGCTTGGAGATGTTAGCTTGACCATCACACATTTGCTCTGAGCCCTGGCAAAATCAATGTATATCCCTGAATCTCAGTTTTCTCATCAATAAAATGGAAGTAATATAATTGTATCTGATCCTTTAATTTCGATAGTATGAGTACAAAAATCAGTCGACAGAAAACTCTTTAAATTGTATTTACAAAATGATGCAAGGTAAATGAATTTGTCTTATATACTCAGTTATTACAGGGCCTCTGCTAGTTTCTCGGGCACCTCACATCCATCTCTCCGTTTGAAGGTCCCCATAGGACCAGTGTCACAAATATAATCTATGGAACATGAAAATGGTTCCCTAATAAACTCTACATGAAGCCAGAAAAAAGGTGCCAAATAGAATCAGCAAACAATCAGTCAGGGAGGCAGCCCTGCCTCTCACTGTAGGGAATGGTTCATTGCTCAGAAAGATGAAGGCTCTAAATACAGCCCGTGTTGGGGTGCAGTGGGACTGCATGGGGATGCAGGGAGGCAGGGAGGGGGCCGTGGGAGGGCTGGGACTCAGGGACTTCAGGAGTTCTCGAGGGCACCTGAGAGATCATGCATTACAAACCCTGAGTTGTAAATACAGAAGAATCTCAGAGAAAGGGAGAAACAAGATTGATGTACTTTGCCCAGACGTTGGGGGGAAAAACAGTGGGCCAAAAAAATGTGAGATGCTCAAGAAACTAGGAGAGGCCCTGAAATAACTGAGTATATAAGATAGATTCATTTACCTAGCATCATTTTGTAAATACAATTTAAAGCATTTTCTGTCAGTTGATTTTTGTACTCATCATATTCAAATAAAAGGAACAGATACAATTATATTACTTCCATTTTATTGATGAGAAAACTGAGGTTCAGGGATATACTATTAGGATACTCCTCAGCTGGTGAATGGATAGACCAACTGTGAGGCAACCATACCATAGGCTACTATAAGAGAAATAATGTGTTGACAAACAACAATATGGATGAATCTCAAAGGGATTATGGTGAATGATAGAAGCCAGACTCAAAAGGCTGAAAACTCACTGAAATTCATTTATATAACTTTATGGAAAAGGAAAAAGTGGAGAAGAAGAAAAGAACAGAGGTTGTGAGGGCTGAGGGGTGAGAGAAGATTTGACCAAAAAGGTAGATTTGGGGATGATGCAGCTGTTCTTTACTTTGATGATGCTTAATAACACTATGAATTTATCAGAATTCAGAGCTATACACAGAACTTGAATCTTACTATACATGAATTTTAATAACAAGAAAATAACAATAATGATAGAAGTAAAAGGGGATGTCATTGTTTGTTGTTAGGTGCTGTCGAATCAGGTGGGACTCATAGCGACCCTATGTACAACAGAACGAAACACTCCCTAAAACCATGACATGCCAGGTACTCTGTCAGTGCTTCTTGGATATTCATAGTGCTTTCACTGGCTGATTGTTTCAGGAGTGTGTTGCCAGGTCCTTCACTTTTTTTTTGTGGTGCTGGGGATCAAACCCAGGGCCTCAGAGAGCAAAGAGCAGCATTCTACCAAGTGAGCTAAACCCCACCCCATAATGGGGAGTAGAAAGAAAAAATTGAAGGAAATTAAGAAGAAGAAGAAAAAAGTTAAGCAATGAAAAAGAGAGAAAGAGGAAATAAAAGAAGAAAGAAAGCCTAAAAGCCCAGTGTCTGGGGAAGCAGAGGCAGAAGGATAGCAAGTTTGAGGCCAGAGGCAGCCTGCATAACTTAGTGAGACCTTGTCTCAAGATAAAAAGAAAAAGTGGATTGAGGATGCAGCTCAGTGGTAGAGCACTGGCTAAGCATATGCCAGGCCCTGGGTTCAGCCTCCAAGTAGTGAAAAAAAAGTTTATATTTGTACAGCTGCCTTGGAGGGAAATCAGATTGTATCTTAATCATTTTAAATGGGCGAAGCTTCTGATCCAGCAGTACTCAGAAATTATGTTGGAGAAGACATGAGACTGTGTAGTTGGAAGCATGGATGAAGATTCTTATTGCCAGGTGATCTGCCAAATAATGATGAACATATTAAAATCAGCCTAAACATGTACGGGGGCTGGGATTTAGCTCAGTTGTTAGAGTACTGCTCTGCAGTCTCTGAGGTCCCAAGTTCAATTCCCAGCACTGCTAATATGGGAGAAGGGCCTGGCAATCCACTCCCAAGGCAATCCCGAAACAGTCAGCCATTGAAAACACTATGAGGGTTGCTATGAGTCAGATGCCGACTCGACAGTACCTAACAACAACAACAACAAACATCTACCAGTAGGTTAATATATAAGTAAGTTGTGATTTCTTGATAGTGCAAGACACTCTGCAGTGATTACAAAAGTAAAATATGACTAGTTTTATTGACATAAAAATTACAATAAGGGATTCTGTTAAAAAATGTTATAAAATTATCCATATAGTAATACTCATATGTATAAAGTCCACATACACACACTCACTATACTACTTTATTGTTTCTAAGATATTTGTACACATGAAAACCTAAGAAAGTCAGGAAAGTTTTACCACGATAATGGGAATAATCTATAATTATAAAAACAAAGAAACAGCATTCACACATTGCTTGGTTAATGAAACATAAATAACTTTCATTATGAAATATTATGATGGAAAGTTATGGACCTTTTTTGGATGTGTTTAGAAAAGAACCCAATTATGATGACTGTTACAGATATTTCAGGAAAATGAATACTCAAGTAAAGATGTTTTGTCTTGCTGCCATGGAACCAGTGCAGTCATAAAAGAGAAGGAAGGGAGAAGAGAATAAAGAAGAAAAGGATAATTGAAAGGAAATAAAAGAGTCAAGGAACAATGGAAGAGAGAAATAAGAGAATCTAGAAGGCTGAGAAAGGGATGAGGGAGGAAAGAAACAGAGGGCAGAGAGGGGTCAGTGATCAAATAAAGAGAAAAAGGGAGAGGATGTGACTCTGATCTGCTGTTTAAGAACACTCCTCTAAGGGAATCTATATTACATGACTCCTTTCCCAGTTAATGGGCTTGGTTTTCAATTGCCTTCATGTCTGTACCATGTAGAACGTAAGCCATTGGTAAGGCATGATCTGTTAAGATTATTAGTACCCAGAAACGGACAGTTCGTGGTTTGGAATGATGTTTCTGGAAAAGGTGATGAAAACAACACTGCATATGTGACTGGAGTCTTGTAACTCATGAGGTTGCAGGAGATCTCATGGTATGGATGGACTTGCTCAGAAGCATCCAGTACGTTGCGCTAGACTCACCCAAGAGCATGTGCATTTGAGGAATAGACTTGAAGGGTATACCATATTAACCTGTGCAACAAACCTCTCCACTTCTCTTCTTAGCCCCTTAGAATCATTTAAAGTAAATAGGACACAGTCCCTACAAGGTCCTAATGGTCTCAGCACATATTTTATGAGTGTATTTATCAGATTTTCATCACTATTACAAAATATCGGACACAGGCTATTTATAAAGAGCGAAAGGTTGGTTTAGATTACGGCTTTAGAGATTCAACATTGAAGATCAGGACCACACTGGTTTGCCCTCTGGGGAGAGATGTGCACTTGGCAACACATCATAGCCAGAGCACCTGAAGGATCGTGTGGTTTCACTTTGAACAGGAGCAGGGGAAAAGGGAAAGGCAAAGCCAGGCTTTCTCCTTTCATAGCAAGTCTCCCATGAGAATTACAAAAGAAATACCCCATTCCACCAATAACTTAAGAGTCTCTCACTAGACCCTACTTCCAGAGATTTCCCTACCTCCCAACCATGCCATCCTGTGGACCAGGTCTTTAATCACTGTGGAGCCTTTGGGATACACTAAATATATTTAAACTATAGCAATGAGCAATTGTTAGGTGCTTTGCATTGTAGTGGATGGTGTCAAATGAGAGATAAACAGAATGAGGTTGTAACTAGAAAGGAGCAACTCTCAGTCCGGTGGAAATTAGGAATATGTACATAACTCAAGGAAAGGCAAAGTAGCAAGGAATTTACAGATGACATGAAGTTAACAAACTGCAGTGTTTCCTCCCTGAATGCGAGGGATCCTGTTCATCTGAAGGTGGACTTTTATAAGCCTGAAGTATTTATTTGGTTAATGAAAAAATATGAAATTTATTTTTAGATATGCATTATGAATGTTCACAATTTATTGTCAGCAATCACATAATACAAAATTCCAGGTACTCAAAGTCGAGAATCAGAAGGAACTGGGTTCAAATCCCAGCTCTGGTTTTACTTATGGACAATCTTGAGCCAGTCATTTTCCTTTCTAAGCTTCAGTTTCGTTTTTTCCCTTCAGTAATCTTATTTTATTAATAATTTTTAGTGTATAATTTAAGGGTCTCATTATGACATTTCCATACATGCATTTCATTGTACATTGCTCATATGCACCTTCCCCTAAGCTTTAATTTCTTAATTTATTAATGGGGATATGATTTAACCCATAGGTTGTTATGGGAAGTAAATAAAGTAAATATAGAAAGTGCTTAGCACAGTCTATGTGTGTGTGTACATTTGTACACACACACATATTTAGTCTACATTTCTATAATATAAATATAGGATATATCTATGTTGTTGTTGTTGTTGTTAGGTGCCGTCGAGTCGGTATCCAACTCATAGCGACCCTCATAGGGTTTTCACTGGCTGACTGTTTCGGGATTGCCTTAGGGAGTGGATTGCCAGGTCCTTCTCCCATTATTGTGGTGCTGGGAATCGAACTCGGGACCTCAGAGACTGCAGAGCAGCACTCTACCAACTGAGCTAAATCCCAGCCCCAGGATATATCTATATGTAAACAAAATTATATAGAGAGAATATATGTGCATTTGTTCATGTATATGTGTGTCTGTATGCATATATATAATTTTCTTAGAAGATCCTCTAAGTTAAGTGCCTGTAGCCATACCACTGTGGCATCTGAACCCATCAGATCTCAGAAGCTGAGCAGGGTCACACTTGCCTAGCACTTGGATTGGGAGACCACCTGAGAACACCAGGAACTGTAGACTTAGGAGAAGGACCAACAACCCACTCCCAAAAAAAAATCAGCCATTGAAAACCCTATGAATAGCAGAGAAGCACTGACAATGGTATTTTGCCTATTGTACATAGGGTCACTATGAGTTTAACACTGACCAGATGGCACCTAACAACAACAACAACAACAACTGTTAAGTGCTATATTTACACTCTGTAACTTGAAACTACTCCCGAATGTTTTGTGATTCTGACAAAATTCACTTATGTCTCTGAGCCCTGGTTTCCTAATTTGTATAATGCATGTGACCTTGATTCTGTGCCTATTTTCTTTTCTTTTTTTTCTTTTTTTTTTTTTTTTTTTTTTTTTTTTTTTTTTTTTTTTTTTTTTTTTTTTTTTTTTTTTTTTTTTTTTTTTTTTTTTTTTGTGGTACTGGGGGTTGAACCCAGGCCTGGCGCCTGCATGCTCTACAAGTGCTGGACCACTGAGCTGCACCTCAGCCCATTTTTTTTTACTTTTTGAGACAGGGTCTAGCTAAATTACGCAGACTGCCTCTGGTCTTGAACTTGCGATCCTCCTGCCTCCGCCTCCCGAGCCTCTGGGATTACAGGCGTGCGCCACCACACCCGGCCTTCTGTGCCTATTTTCTTATGTGGTCTGTGGAGTTGATTTGTGAGGGAGGCATGGCTGGTAAATCCTTCCCACTTTTCGAAAGATACTGGTGTGTAGCAAGTTGGAGATATTTTCCCAGGGTTGCCCAGCAAAGAATGGATGTTCCTCCAGCTCTGGCTGTAGTCTCTCTCTAATCATGACCAGCTGGGATTTAGCTCAGTGGCATGGAGCCAGATCCATTGGCAGAAGCACATGGACTCTCAAAGGTTCTCTGTAATCCCAACCAAACCCATCTCGTAGTCACTCTGCTGTACCCCTTTAACTCTATTCATGCTTTATTCTGTTTTTCCTACTGGAGATTGTTTTACCCTCATGTGCTGTCACATCTATGCTTTCCCGGGCTGTATCACCCAAGGCCAGCAGAGAGAAGCTGGCTTCTCCCTCCACCTCTTCATTCCTTTGATATCATCTTCATTTCTCTCAGCTGGGAAACAGTTGGCTTTTAGAGGGCATAGCTGGTGAGTAGGAGGAATAGAGGAGGGCAGAGGGTTCCTTGGCTGGACAACCTGGAGAATGACTCAGGGTACAGAATAGGTATGACTCAATGGGGTCAGGTTGCCAATTGCATTTTCTCTCTGCGTTCAGTTTTGTAGCCAGCTACTATCCGTACCTCAGCCTAGGCATACTGCATCATCACATATGAGTTAGTGTTTTTGTGGGGTTTTTTGTTTGTTTTTTCTCATAGTGCTGGGGACTGAACCCAGGGCCTTGCACATATTTTGCAAGTGCTCTGCCACTAAGCTGTACCAGAGCCCCATTTTTATTTTTAGTCTTGAGACAGAGTCTCACTAAGTTATGCAGGCTGCCTCTGGCCTGGAACCTGTGATCCTCCTGCTTCTACCTCCTGAGTCACTGGGATTACAGGCATGAGCCACCGTGTCCAGCAAATTAGTATTTTTAATAAAAAAAAAATCAGCTTCAATTCTCCAGCACGTTCTGAGATTACAAACATAGAGGTGTGAGGGAAGCTCACCACCCAGGAGAAAAAGAAGCTATGGACAATCAGAATGAAAAAGCTGCAAAGCAGGTTGCATCTAGCCAGAAGCTCTTGGGCAAGTAATGAAATCTTTCTGAGCCTGATACTTCTGCATCTTTACTTTCACTTTAATACTATCTGCCCCTTTCACTTCAAACAGTTGAGTGAGATACTATTTAAAACACATGGCTGCTCATTGTAGGTGCTCAAAAGTTCAATTTTACAAATGAGTCCTAATGAGATCATTGCAAAGGACTGATTCAGGCTTAAGAGGCAGACTGTGAACATTGGACATCTGGAAGGCTTCCTGGAGGAAGTAGCATGAGCCGGTCCTTGTATGTCTTTATCACCCCTTTCAATCCCTTGCCCAGGCTGTTTTCAGTGTAGCCTGGCTCACTGGAGCAACTCTGGAGCAACTGGAATGCTCTGGAGTTCTACCCCTGGAGTTCCTTCCTCTCCTTGTCACTAAAAGCCCACCACCACCAAGGCCCAGCAATGTCCTTCCATCAAGACTTCTCATCTGAAGTCCTCTGGCTTCATTTTGCATTCAGACTGAGACTCATCAATGGCTTGCATTCATCTGTTCTTTTCATGTGCGAAACAATCACATTATACACTGCAAAGGACTTCAGAGGAATAGTTGTCACACTTTTGCTTTTATAGACAGGGAAACTGAAGTCCAGAGAGGAGACACAGCTGACCCACATTCACAAAACTTTTTGGACACAGAGCTAGAAAGAGGGTCCTGGGTTCATTTTGTTTCCAAGTTCTTTGAGTTTTAACTCCTTAGGGTCTAAGCTGTTGCTTACTTTTTCTGATGCAGAAGGTGCTGATAGCACCCAGACCTGTGCTCAAGAGATTGCAGGGCCCTGAAGCGCTTGTTACTGGTAGATTTCGGCACCCGCCTGTTAACATGAAGCAGGAATTGTGTGTGTGCTTTTCTTTCAGAATTACACCTAAGGACCAGCTGCTGCTATGCAACAAGACAGCTCAAATTGCTTCCCCTTGCATTCATATAGGCGAGCAAATATCACAAAATGCAGACAGCCCTGGGTTAGGGCATGGGGCGGAGAGGGAACCAGGACAGCATCAACGTCCAGGTAGGCTTATGGCTGCTTGACTCAGCTTCACCATCGTGGAAGATGGTCTTTTCCTTTTGTTGCTAGAGCTGGACGTGATGTGGAGACCACGTGCCTGGGAGTTGCTAGCTCAACATACCTAGGACCTGTGTCACCTTTTGACAGCCTTCTCCAGCCAGGTTGTGTCTGGGTGGATGACTTTCCTTCTCCTGTGAGCCAGCTCCTCAGGACTTGCAGGTGGTGTCCCTGAGGCTTCCTCATAGCGCCCTGGGAGATAACCACTTCCTGAGCTCCTATGAACTCAGCTTGGATCTTTTGGGTACTCATTTCACCATGGAAGCCCAGGAAACTTCCTCAACAAGATGCTGCTTTGATATACTCTATCATATGCATGCAATTCTCTTTATAAACTATTTCCCAAGCCTTTTATTTTGAAGAACATTATAAAATATTTAAATTTAAAAATTAACATGAATAAAAAGAGGAAGAGATAGATAACAACTATATACATTTTTATCCAGATATAGCAATTATATTTTCTTCTCTCTATTTCTCTCTCTCTTTCTTTCTCTTCTTGAAAAAAATTAAATTAAGTTGTAGACATCATGGCATTTCCCTAAAATATTTTGCCATGCTTCTTTTAGGAATGAACAATAAATAGATTTATTAATATTAATAACATATTATCACATAAAATATATTTCATAATAAATCAATAATTGTGTCATGAAAACCCTAAGAAAATTGACAATTGTATAATATAATCTACTGTGCAGCATATATTTATATTGTCAATATTTTCCAAGACTACTTCATTTAACTTTTCCTTTCTTGGATCCAACTGAAGGTCACATATTTGCATTTTTAAACTCTTTCTAGTGTCTTCTGCCATGGGTCCATTTTTTCAGCATTTCTTACACCATTCCACAAATCCCCCAACCCTTCCCCCACCTCAATGGCTTCTGAACATTTGTTTTTCTTTCTCATATATACCTTTCTGTCTCACCTCTGGGCTATTCTCTCTGTCTTAGTTGCTCCTCTTCCTTTTGTGCCTCTGGCAAACTACTTTATCATGTATCATCCTAAATCTTACTTCCTCCTGAAAGCTTTTAATGAAGCCCCTGGATTAGGTTGAATCCTACTGCTGTGTGCTCCATTACCCACACACTTCTACCACAAAAAGGTCTTGTCATATGGTAATATAATTGATTCTTCATAGTTATTTGTTTCTTAAACTTAGTCTGTCTTTCTGATAGAATGGAAATACTGAGGCAGGAAATGTGTCCATTTTCGCCCCACTGTATCAATACCAGTGTCTAGGATAGACCCTAGTGAATAATAATCACATAATATTGTTTGAATGAATAAATATTCACTCAGATTAGTTTCAAAAAGGAATGGAAGTACCAATATTTCCTGTTCAAAACTTTCTCCTCAAATCTCAATTTGTTCCCCTAAGTAATCATGGGACATCTCTGCCAGGAAAGGTGGTAGATTTCTAAATATATGCTCTTCCAATGGTCCCTCCCATTGCCAGCTAGATTTATCCTACCCACAGCCTTCACCATCTCAGCTAACGGAAGTTCCACAGTGCAGGTTGCTCAAGTCAAAAACCTTTTATTCACCCTTAATTCCCTTTGTTCTCTTTCACCCACATTTAATCCATGGTTGTTTTTGTTGTTAGTGCCCTGAAGTCGAGGCTGACTCATAGCAACCCTGTGGACAGAACAAAACACTCTCCAGCACTGCCATGCCCAGCACTATCTCAGTGCTTCTCAGCTATTCATAGAATTTTCAATGGTGGATTTTTCAGGATTATTTTGGGAGTGGGCTGCCAGGTCCTTCTCCCATTTTCATGGTGCTAGGGATTGAACCCAGGGCTGAGAGAGTATGGAGCAGCACTCTACCAACTGAACTGAACCCTGAAAGGTATCTCAATTTTACTACCTTGAAAATACAAGCCTAATATCTGACCACTTGTCACCATTTTCTCTCTTGTCACTCCCTGGTTCAATACTCTACCATCTCTCTCCCAGTGGAAGCCTCTCATGTGGACCCTGCTTCTGACTTTGCTCCTCTGCATTTCATTCTCAGTACAGAGTGCTCTTTGCAAATGTAAATCAGATTGTGCCACTCATTTAGCTCAGTGTCCTGCAATTGCACAGTGAAAACGCAGCCTCCTCTTAGTGGTCAACAATGTCTTACTGGGTAGGCTCTTGTTTCTTTCTGATATTCCCTCCTATTACTCCCTGCTCATCTGTCACCATCATCTATTCACCAGGTCTCCTGGTGTCCCCTCTGCTTAGAAAGCTCTTCCAGGTGTCAACATAACTTATTTCCCTACCTCCAGGTGTTTGCTCATATGCTACCTTCTCAGTGAGACCAACCCTGACTTTCCTACTTAAAATTACATCCTCTTTTTTCAACACCTCCAATTTCCTTACCCTGATCTTTCCTTTCTCTATAGTATTTATCATTTTCTAACTTTTTCACTTAAAGTATTTATTTGTTTTAAAAAACAGAACTTTCACAAGAAATGATCTATAAATGTTTTATTCATTTATTTACATATTTCATGTGCCTTGATTAGTATCTAGTGCTTAATAAGTATTTGCTGGTTGAATGTATGCATGAATGAATTAATGAGGGATTCAATGGATGAATGAATGAAGGAATGGTGTGACAAAGTGGAGAGAACAAGGACTGCAAAATTCACATATATCTGGGACCTCTTCCTGGTCTTCTGCTTTCTGGCTTTGTGGCTTTGTACCAGTCATGGCATCTATGGAGATTCCATTTCTGCATTTTAAAAGTAGAGTAAATAAAATTCTCTACCACATACAGCAGACTTGAGGATTAAACTGAAGTATTTGAAATGTGCTTTGTAAACTGGAAGGCACTCTATAAATGTTAGCTTAAAGGGGAAGAGGGATAAAAGAAGAGAAAGAAACTATGGAGCAAGTGGGACCAGCTGGGATTATTGGGCAAATTCCCACAGTCCCAATGCAAGAACTGGAGGGGAAACACTAGCAAAAATGAGGTGGAAGATATTCAAGGCTAAAAATGCTTCATGCTCCTGAGAAAGGAGAAGTAGAGTGAAATATTCCACAAGCATTTCTAAGGAATCTAGAAATTGCAAGTCACTGCACTCAAACATAGTTGAACTAGTACTGATAATTTCAGGGTGTTTGGGGCAAAACCCACGTGCAAAAGAATTGTATTCTAAGGTCACAAGAAGCTCAGATTCTTGCTTTGGGAATCTTGAAGAGGGATTATTAGGTTGTAATCACTATTTAAGAGCATTGGTGTATTCTCAGCCCTTTATGTACTTTATCTCTAATAGGAAACCTTTGGAGAAATGATCTTCATAATTCTCCCTATGCAAAAAGGAAGGCTAAAGAATTTATGTGACTAATATGAAGCTACTATATCTCAGTGCCTCTCATGTTTTGTATTGACATGTAGGTTTTAGGGAAGTTTCCAGAAATGAAATAGAATATTATTTTGTTCTTGATGGATAGGAGTTGGACAGTGAATCCTTTTATGTGTTCTCCAAATATTTATGGAGTGCCTACAAAGTGCCAGGCACAGTTTTAGTATGTTCATGTGATGAGCTATGAAATGAATAAATCAATGTCATTGTCTTCCTGGAGTTTATGCTACAGTGGGGAAGTGGGCTGAAACACAGAGCATATGTGGAGAAAGACCATAAAGTATGAACAAATGGATAAAATAAAATAATTTCAGATAACAACACAATTGCCATAAGTAATGAAAATGGAGTAACAGGATAGGAGCTAGGTTAGCTTTGGTGGCCAAAGATTGCCTATCTAAGCTAGTTAACATGAGCTTTGAATGGTATAGGACAGACTATAAATGCACTCAGCCCCAATGCATCCCTGCATATTTGAAGACTGAAAAAGACTGCTGTGGTTAGAGAACAGTTAAGAGGAGAATAGGTAAAGATGAAGTTGGAAGAGTAAACTGAGGCCAGTTCTCTGGGATTTTGGTCTTTGAGTCTTTTCTCTATCTGCACCTGTGTATTTGTGATCTCATTTGCTCTTACAGGTTCTCATGACCTTATAGAATCCATCTTTATGATTCACATTTATATCTGCAGCAGAGACAAATCCCTTGAACTTCAGACTCATAGCTCCACAATGTAATAACCATCACAGATGCATCATGTCAAATTCTGGGTTCTTGGCTTCTCATATGAAATGTGCTCCCATACCAATGTTTCTATTTTTATCTGGTGGCATCATTTTAGACCCAGTTATTTTAACCCCAAATCATGAAAAATCTATGGTTTTTCTTTTCCTTTCACACCCTACATCAACATCCTATACACTGTACTTAGGAAAGACATTTCCAGTGGATCTACTTATTATACCCTTACTTAGGCTGCTACCAGTTCCACCTGGACCACTGCAGTGCCTGTCTTGTGTCATTCCTGCTTCCACTTTTGTCTTCCTTGCATTCAGCTCCTCTTTGCACAACAGCCAGCGTGGACCTCTCTGTGTGCTCACTGTCATCCATCTCAGACCTCCCCAGTGGCTTTCTTCCCATTTAATACAGAATCCAAAGTCCTCATCATGGCCCATGAGATCCTGTTCTATACCTCTCTGAACTGATCTTCTTATCACTTAGCACTCTCAGTTCCTCACATTGTGGGCATTTTGTACTTGTTCCTCCTTTGCCTGGAAGTGAATTGTTGTTGTTAGGTGCCATCGAGTTGGTATCCAACTCATAGCAACCCTGTGCACAACAGGTGAAACACTATTATCAGTGCTTCTCTGTTGTTCACAGGGTTTTCAATGGCAGAATGATTTTTGGGAGTGGGTTGCCAGGTCCTTCTCCCAAGTCTACAGCACCTGGTGTTCCCAGGTGGACTCCCATCCAAGTACTAACCAGGCTCAACCCTGCTTAGCTTCCGAGATCTGATGGGATCGGATGCCACAGGGAAGTGAATAGTTGTACCTAAATCTCCCTAATCCTATAAAAGCAGCTTTCACCTCCCCCTCCTAAAATGAGCCCTCACTAACCCTGGCACTTGCTGTCTCTGAGTTGCTTTATTTTTTCCATGAGACTTAATGTGATTGATATTTTGCTGCGTAAGCATTTGCGTGTTCACTGTCTGGCTCCTCTGCTAGAACGTAAGCTCACCAAGGACAGAAGGTTGTCTGTCCTTCTCACTGACTGCTGCATCTCCTGCTCTTAGAGCAGTACCGTGAATACAAATACAGCAAACGCTTAAAAAATACTGGTCAAATCATGAAGAAATGGGGAGTCAGGGAGTCAACTGAGCATTACAGAGAAATGGTCATTCTTTGCTCAGTTATTTGAGAACTTACTATGTGCCAGGTGCTTATCTAGGTGCTCAGAATACCCTGAGCATGCTACCATTTCCCCCCTTCTTAAGCAAAAGACATCACATAGCAGGGATGGAGAGAAAGAAAATGGTCAATCTTTGTATAGGATGAGCCAAAGTTTGAGACATACAAAGTTCTGTGGGTAAGCATGAAACAGATAACATAGAGGAAGAGTTTCTCCAGTGTAAGTAGGAAAACCTGGAGATTGGAGTACATTTGTATACTTGATGGAGCTTGAGAACAAAACAAAACAAAATAAAGTGCTATGTAACTGAAGGGTGGAGGGGGAAATTAGGGGTCAAAAATAAGCTAGAGAGGTAAGTAGGCAGGATGAGGCCCATAAGGTCTCCAACTCAATGTTCATTATGTCTGGGCTGCATTTTAGGTAATGACTAGTTTCTGAAAGTTCATACACATATAAGGAAAAGTTAGATGTGGGTGATATTGATTGTGATGGATTTACAGAGAAGTTCTGTTTGTGCCTGGAATAAGGACAGAGTGATAGAAGAAAGAGCTGGGAATTTGAAATTTATCCATTGACATGATGAGTTCTGGATGTAAATCAAGAGAGTTTCCTATTTTTTAGACAGTGGGACTCATGACTGCTTTCGAATAAGTGGGGCGAGGTCCTGGGAGCCAAGTCACACTTTGAGAAGATGATTTTGGCTGTAATATTTATGAAGAATTGTAAGGTTGTCAAGGTGGAAGCTGGGGGACCAGGTGCATGGCATTTGTGCTTCTGTGTGACTTGGCTAAGAGCCATGCTTTATTTAATCCCATAAGATGCCTTTCCTGCAGATCTCTGAACTTATTAGACATGCCACTGATTGGAAAAGGGAAAAATGAAAGCACTAAGGTGTTAAGGATTAATTCCAAAATTCTTCACTTCTGAGGATTTAATTGCCACCTCTGCCTACACATGGAACAGGGTGCAGTAATAAATAGAAACAGGAAGTCACTGAAGACTTAGGCAATTTGGAAGCAGAGTCATAACATAACCTGCCAGACTCCAGGGGCTCAGTGTTGGCAGTGAAACACTCAGACTGTGGGGAGTGCCGGAGAACATGGGTTTCTTCATGCTGGGAAGGAGAGAAGATCCATTCATAAACCCATTTGTACTGCTTCATTTATTCAAGGATTGTTTATTGGGTACTTTATAAATTCCCAGCCACGTACTAAGAGCTGAGAAAAATAGATACAGTACCTGCTCCATGGAGCTGTCTATGTAGTGGAGAGAGGTGCCAATAAAATCAACGCCAGGTAAATAATCACCAGCCTTGTTCAGTGGTCTCAGGGGATTTGAGCTGGCTCCAGGAGTTGGGGAAGGTGCCCTGTAGAAGTCACCTCCTGCCCAGGATCAGCAGATTCTGAAGCAGATTGCAAAGTGAGAATGGAAGGTGGGTGTCCACAGCCGAGGCACCCTCAGAGGCTTTTCAGTCCTGGTGTTCCCATTTTTATTCTATAGAAGAGTCACTGGGAGCTTATTAGCAAAGCAGAGGCGAGACTCTGAGTTGCTAAGTTTTGAGTGAGATCTTGCTTCTGTGTTTTAATATGCATTCCCACCAAATTTTGATGTGAGTGGCCAAAGGACCTCATTGCAAAAAAGCACAGATAGAATCAGAGTTTGATAGTTTTCAGATTGTGCTCCTTCAGCCAAAGTTTATTAAGGTGGGTGAGGGAGAGAGGGCTCCATAACTGTCTCCACCCACTGAAAAGTTCGTTTTACATCCCATTTGCCTATTTTTGCAAAATAATTATTAGAATATTATATTTTTTTGTCTTCCCCAGCATCATTCAAGTTTTTTGTTTATATTGTTTACTCCTGTGTCCCTTACATCTAAAACAGAGACAGTATTCTGGTTTATGTGCCTTATCCAATTATTTGAAAAAATGAGTTGATGAATCAAATATTTCATTGTCCAAACAAAATTTTAAAGGCCACTAATTCAGGCCAACTGTCCATTTTATAAATGGGAAAAGTAAAGCCCACAGAGGAATCATGACTTGTCTAAAGTTGTGTCATTGTTAGGTGCCATCGAGTTGTATCTGACTCATAGTGACCCTCATAGGGTTTTCAATAGCTGACTGTTTCAGGATTATCTTGGGAGTGGATTGCCATGTCCTTTTCTCATTTTTGTGGTGCTGGGAATTGAACTCAGGACCTTAGAGACTGCAGAGCAGCACTGTACCAACTGAGTTAAATCCCAACCCTGTCTAAAGTAGTCCCCATTATAATATTAAAGTGACAGGCTTCATAAAGACAAAATGTGTATGTCAGACATTAGGAACTGTCCTTTGTTCACAATCCAGTGCTGGTTCCTCTAGATCCAATTCAGATTTTAAGGAGGCCAAAATATCAGCAGCACCTTGTAGAAATTATGAGAGGTGAGTAAGAAATATGGAGTTTAAAAACATTCACTATACATTCATGGAGTTTGAGGTTCATAATGGACAATCAGCTTGCTAGACAAAATCTTGGGTTGAAAATTATCCTAAATCAGCCAGGTGCAATGGTGTACACCAATAATCACAACAATTTGGGAAGGGGAGGTAGAAAGATTACAAGTTTGAGGCCAGAGGCAGCCTACTGCTTAGCAAGACCCTAAAAAAAAAGACAGATCCGGGACAGGGGTCCATCTCAGTGGTATGTCTTTTGCCTGTCATGTGCAAGGCTCTGGTTCAACACCTCACCCTCATTACTGCAAAAAGGAAGGGAAAGAAAGAGAAAGGAAGGAAGGAAGGAAGGAAGGAAGGAAGGAAGAAAGGAAGGAAATAAATTATCCTAAATCAGTTCTGATGTGCACATAGTGTAATAGAGTATTGAGACTGTTCTCTTTGAGTCTGAGTTTGTTCTGTAAAATGGGGATTGTCATAAATAGCTCCCAGGGTGCTTGTGGATATTGATGCAAAGTATCTGGCCCTTATCCGGTGCCTAATATATATTTATGGTTCAGCATGTGGATCTAGAAAATCAAGCATGTTCAACGTTGGAAAATAATGACCCAGAGGAGGGAGGGAGCGGGGAAGGAGGGAGACAGAGGGACAGAGAGAGAGAATGAGAGAGAGAGAGAGATAGAGAGAGAGAGAGAGAGAGAGAGAGAGAGAGAGAGAAGAGAGAGAGGTATCATGGAAGCCTGTAGCAGAATGGCTGCTAGACAGTGGCTTTTGTAGGATATGGCCATCAAAATGACTTTATGCCCAAGAGGAATAACATTTGGCAGCTATCTATGGAGACATGAAAAAAGAGCTAATTGGATAATTAAGTGAAAGAATAATTTGATACAGGAAAACAATTTCTGTGTGCTTAAAAGAAAAAAATGAAGTTAAAATTCAGACTGTGAAGATAGTTTATGGTAGAATTGGAGAATGGAATATTTCAGTCTGTGTTTGGAATATTATCCAACTAACTCAGAGCTGGAAAAAGTTGAGTAGGTAGTTCTTCCTTGACAGTTACCCATCATCCTGCTGCCTATGTTAGACTGACACATGTGTCAGTGGCCATAACAATGACTGGTTCCCCACGGAATCATTTCCAATTCTTCTGGGCACTCAGAAGACAGTTCCTCATGTTTCAGACATTTTTTTTTTCTTTCTGAAAATCATGGTATCCCCTGGTCAGTAAGGACAGCAACAGTAACACTTTCCATCCACCTTTTGGATTCTGAGTCTCTCCTATAAACGTATCTGTCAATCAGTTATGCAAATTCAGCTTCACTGTCTTCAAAGACAGGGACCTTCCTGTTTCCCAGGGCAAGCTATTCTCTTCTGCTCAGTTCTGACAGTCAGAAAGAGCATGCTTTATTGAGCAGGTCTTTATCTTACTGTCAATTATTTCTGGTCATTCTGGTTCTAGCACTTGGAGCCATATTTTCTTGACAATCCACCTCATCAGAACCCAGCAGCTAGGAAAACTAGTGGTGTTTTCCTTCTTCTTATGATGTTGGACAAATACCTGTAAGGAAGCTTTAGATGTCCCCCACTCCACTATGGTGTTTTTATACCTGTGTATACTGTATCTGTTACCTTATTTAATCATCAAGTTATAAGTTACACTTGATTTTTTTTTTTACTCAGGAGTGATCTGGGTATTTTTTTATCAGTTTCTTCTGATATGTATTTAAATAATGACTTTATATAGCATAGGTTTAAAGTTGTTCTAAGATAATTCCAGCACTCAAGAGGCTGAGGCAGGAGGATTATGAGTTGGAGGACAGCCTGGGCTACCTAATGAGATCTTGTGTCAATGCAAACAAAAACAAAACAACAACAAAAGCAAAACATAAAGATGCTTCAAAAAGGACATGTGAGGAAATGTCCTTGTTTTCTAATTTGCTGTAGCCCATACATTTTTGTTGTTGTTAGGTACTGTCCCGTCAATATCCGACTCATAGCGACCCAATTTACAACAGATGAAACACTATTGTCGTGCTTGTCTGCTACTGATAGGGTTTCAGTGGCAGGTTGATTTTTTGGGAGTGGGTTGCCAGGTACGTCTCCCAACCCTGCAGCACCTGGTGTTCCCAGGCAGTCTCCCATCCAAGTACTAACCAGGCCTGACCCTGTTTAGCTTCTGAGATCTTATGGGATCGGACACCACAGTAACTCAGTTGATAAAGCACTGCTCTGCAGTATGTGAGGCCCTGGGATCAATCATCAGCACCGCAAGAACCGGAGAAGGACATGGCAATCCATTCCCAAGCAATTCAAAAAACCATCAGCCATTGAAAACCATACAAGTGTCACTATGAGTCAGACACACTCGATGGCACCTAACAACAACATACATTTTAGGGGACAAGGGACTCTTTTTATCAAATAAATAAATAAATAAATAAAACAAAAGTTACTTCTTAGAATTTACTTTTTAGCAGCTCAATCTATAAATCTTTAATCTGACATCCTTGATTGTTTTCTTAAAATACATTATTCCACTGGGCAGGAATGGGTTAAATCAGGACCAATCTATAAATCTTTAACCTGACCTTCTTGATGGTTTTCTTAAAATACATTATTCCATTGAGCAGGAATGGGTTTAATCAGGACCAGCAGACTCATCCTATAAATGGTCCAATAATAAACATTTCAGGCTTGGTGAGCCTTACAGTGTCTATCACGGCTACTCACCTTTCCATTGCAGTTCCAAAGCAGCCAGAGACAACACAGCACTTAAGCAAATGGGTGGAACTGTTTCTCAGCAAAAACAACAAAATATTTATAAACTAATGGAACACATTTGGTCTGCAGATCACAGTTTGCCTATTCATGAGTTCAATAATTTTTAAAGACTTTGGTGCATTGAGGTTAAGTAAAGGATGGTTTCAGACCCCCAGTTGTTGAAATAAAGGAAGAAATTTAGTGAATGCATGTATAATGAGTTGAGGAAACGTATAGGGACAGAGGAAGTTCTAAAATAAGAAAACAACTTAGCTGAGAATGTGGATTTAGGGGTGGCTTTGAGATGACAACGTGCATCCTAAAGTATTTTACTAAGATACAAATTGATAATTAAATGCAGTATTACTTCCTGGGGGAAAATTTGTTCATTTTTGTCCTAAAAAGATGGACCATAGCAAAGGGAAATGAGCAGAGACCTGGATGTACAAAACTTAGGTTTTATTTTATTTTTAAATATTTATTTATTTATTTATTTATTTATTTATTTATTTATTTATTTTTGTGATCCTGAGAGAGTTGAACCTGGGGCCTTGTGCATACTTTGCAAGTGCTCTATCACTGAGCTGCATCCCTGGCCTCTTTTTAATTTTTTATTGAGATACGGTCTTGCTAAATTATGCAGGTTACCTCTGGCATGTGACTTGCAATCCTCCTGCCTCTGCCTCCTGTGTTGCTGAGATTATGGGCATGTGCCGCTGTGCCTTGCCAAAACCTGGATTTTAAAACCAGCTCTGCTGCTGATGGCTGTGCATCTCCAGGAAAATTGTCTCTCTTCTTGGAGTTTTCATGTTTCCATTTGAAGATTGATGACAATGATGAAGACCTTCTCTGTGGTCCCTCACTGCTCTCAAATTTTATGATCTGAAAGAGAAAATTCACATAATTGCAATGTTTAATGGGATTTATGATAATTGGAAAATAATTGCTCCTCCAAACTTTTATTTATCTATATTTAGTTATGAGTCATACTTTCACAATAGATGCTTTGGAAATAAGCAGAGAGACAAATCAAGTAAACAGAATTTTAAATATTTTATTTATATGCAGTTTGTGCAATCCCTAGAGCCTGTAGGCATATTAAAATCATTTAAAACATCCATTAAAAGTTATGTGTTATACGACAAACTCCCCTTTTAGAATGCCTTGCCAAAAGACAAATAGCTAACATTTATTGAGTAGCTACTTCTCCCAGATTAATTGTATTCATTATGTTTAGTCCTTCCAGAAACCCTGCAAGGTAAGTACCAACATTCTATTGTACTGATAAAGAAGCTCAATGATGCTGAGGAATCTGCACAAGATCACTCAGCTAATGAGCAGCTTTATACTAGAATCCAGAGCCTATCCCACCATAAAGTTTGTGCCACAGTGTCTTTGTTAAAGGACCACTTTGGGTCCTCTTTCCTGATTCATAGGAAAAAGAAGCATTTGCTTGTTTTTGATATCCTGCATTTTTTCTACAGAGTATTGCAGGCACCTGGCCTGGCATTTGGGAGAGTCAAGGCCTCTCTTCCGTTCACATGGTGATACCCAATGGACAGGGGAGGAGAGAATAGGAAGAAGTAGAGAAGAGGGTAAACAGAGATCATAACAGCTGGCTTTCCATCCCAGTTCTGGCAAAGACTTACCAAAGTGGCTTTCATTGCCCTAGTCCCTGGTTTCCTCTGCTTGTAATGGGGATAACAATTCTTCCCATCTTCCAGACTGTGGGAAGGAGATTCCAGACTATGGTGAAAGAGATTAGTGAAAGACTTGGTGCTCTGCAGTACCCGCAAATTAGGTAATGGAATGGAGCAGTGGATTTGAGTGGAAAACCCTGACCATGAGATCAGGAACCTGGGTTCTGTCCCCCTTGCCACCAGTGGTGTTGAGACCTTGAGAAAGCCCCCTTTTCTCTCTGGGCCTCCATTTCCTGCATGGTGAAATGACAGCAAAATGGGAGCTTAGGTGATCTCTCCTGATGTTTTGGATTCTGTATGGCAGAGCAGAGAGCAAGAAGCTTAGGTGCATGGTGGCTTCTTAGGAGATAGAAGCTGCTCAGAAGAGAGCAAAGCAAATTGTTCTAAGCCTTCTTCTGCATGATTAATCCCCATAGCCTCCATGTGGCCTCTGGCCACAGTAAGAGTGCTTGATGAAGAACTCCACGTGCTTTTCTGGAAATGGTCCATTTATATGAAAGTTGTGCCATTCCAAGTATGCTCCTTGTGTTTCTACGTGTCCTTCTCGAGTATCTACTCAACAAGGAGGACATAGCTCCATTCCAACATGCTTTTTCTGGATTCCGTGCTTCCGTTTCTCTGAGCTTTATTCCCTTGTGAGCCTTCAGAACTGCTATGGGAATATTATCAGAATAAAAATGAACATACTTTGGAAAATAAACTTAAATGCAAACTATAAGTAAGGATTGTTTTATTCTTTAACGTGAAGTCAGTCTATTATAATTAAGATAATATGATTCGATTCACAGTCACGTTTTCAGAGAATGCTTTCTCTTAGTTTCTTTCTTTTCTCTTCTTTTTCTCTCCTTGGCCTGCCTGGCCCGAAATGCTCTGAGAGATCCACTTGGATGCCACAGCTGCTCAGCTGCCCTCCCACCTATGTTCTGGGGCTTGGAGACAGGCAGGCGATTTGGCCTTGACCCCTCCATAGTTAGAATGCATCATTTCTACTTCACATGTGCCCTTGGGTTCACCTTTCCCTGAGCTGGCTGGCAATCTGTGGGGAGAGACCGGGAACAGCAGGCGAGAGAAATGCCCTCGCTTCTCCTCTCAGCTCCATGATTTTATCTCCTCTCTCTCCTCCTCTGTGATTCCTTTTGTTCATCTCTGGGGATAATTTGCTGCTAACAGTAATGGAAGCTGTCCCAGAGTTCTTCTCCATCACCCTGATACTCAGTGGCTTCTTTTTATTCCATTTCCAAATGATTAGTTAATGCGAACAAGGGGATAAGCTGCCCAGGAATAAGCAAATGCAAACATGCCATGACTTTAATCAATCACGCTTTCAGCAAACATTTATTGAGAGTTTGGTGTCTATAAAATACTCCAAAATGTATCATTGTATGAAATCAGACCACCATGGAATTGCTTTGCTGAATGGTGCTTTCACATATGCATTAGGCTGTCCTGAGTCAATCAGATTCACTGGAGGTATTGTTGAGGACATCACTATCAACTGCATCTGCCCTGTGAAAAACCATGGGAAATGGTTGTGTCTTAGCACAAACCCAGAGAAGCTTTATTTCTCCAACAAGTTTTAACAATTACTCTGCTATCTTCTTGACTGTGTAATTCTTTTGGCCATTCCCTTTGTCCTTTGAATACAGAGAAGATCACAGACATTGGTAGTTTATGTTCCTCAAGTGTTCAGGACTTTATAGAATAAATTTGGCATGCAATTTGAAACTTTTGTTTTTCTCCCTGATTTTCCTATTTACTCTATATTTCAAAGCTGATAGGATTTGTGGGCTTTTTTTTTAAACACTTCTAACTATGTCTGTTGTGAGATCAGCTTCAATAAACAAACAAGGCATAAAACATGTTGTGTGAAGAGTGTAAGAGTCCTTTGTCCATTCAGAGGTCACTAGTAGCCTGGATGATCCAGGAAATAGTAGAAGAAACTGGCACAAATCCATGGCTGAAAATACTTTCTCACCTCATTTCACAGAGAAGGAAAACAATATAAAATATTTCAAGTAATAGAAACATCGAAATTAAGCCAGGCACCATGGCATATGCTTGTAATCCCAGCTACTAAGGAGGCAGAGGCAGGAGGATCACAAGTTCAAGGCCAGGGACACAACTTAGTGAGACTCTGTCTCAAAATACGAAACAAAAAGAGGGGGCTGGGGATGCAGGTCAGTGGTGGAGTGCTTTCCTAGTATGCATAAGGCCTAGGTTCATCCCTTCAAGTACTTTTTAAAGAAAGCATAATTGTTCCTTATCCATTTCTACCTAACCATCCATCCACCATGACCATCACTCAACTTCCCATCTGTATAATCGCAATAACAATGATAATATTGAAAATAACTTTACACTAACATTTTAGTGAGGGCTAATTAGGTTCTAGGTACTGTGCTTCATGACTTAGTACAATGTTAAATCCATCCCTCTAGAGGCAGACACCATTTACATTTTACAGAGTGTAAGCAGTAGGTGGCAGAGTGGGGTTATAGCCCTGTATTTCTACTTCTGGACCCTAGGCTGGAGGAGACAGGGCTGCCAGTGAACTAATTCAATCAGCTTACTTCACTGCTTACTTCACTGATACTCAGGAAAGGAGATGCCTTCCTAGGAGCACAGAGCCCATTTTCCTGCCTGCCTCAATCTTTTCTTCATCTTCAGTGCAATTCATACTCAATGGATATTGAGAGAGAGAGAGAGAGAGAGAGAGAGAGAGAGAGAGAGAGAGAGAGAGAGAGAGAGAGAGAGAGGGAGAGAGAGAGAGAGAGAGAGGAAGGCAGGCAAGGAAAGCACAGGGTTAATGATGAAGGGGATGAAGGAGGATTCTCATAAAGGCAATGCTTAGCTCTAAATAGAAAACCTTGACCTTACAATTTTCTCTCAGCCTCATCTTAATTCCTGCAGCCCTGGCTTCAGTAGTCTTGCATCCACTGCCCTTGTCATCACCCGCCCTCCTGCCTTCAGCTCCCCCAGTGGGATGGACCTTGCTGCAGACACCCCATGCCTTCCACCCAGGATCCTTTTTCTAATCTCAGACTAATTGGTTCACCCACCCTGCTGGGATGCTTAATTGGGCATGAGCATATTCTGCAGATCCTGTGCCATTGTGAGTTCTGCCTTCCCCTCCGAAGGGAATTTGCTTGCTCTGTGGGCTCAGAAGGAAAGATATATTTTATGTTGTGCTCAATCCACTGAGAACTTACATGAAATTGTTCCTGGGCCAGTAGAGCAGATAGGCGGCCCAGCAAGCAAAGTTTGCTTTTTTTCCTTTGTTTTCTTTTACTTTCTGTTTCGGATGACATGGTACATGGAAAGGATTCTGCACTTGGAGCCATGAGCCCTAGGCTCTGATTAAGCCCTACCAGTCTCTTTCTGTCTGGACTTGAGCAAATAATTTAATCTCTCTGACATTCGCTTCTCTCATCTGTGAGTAGGATGAATTAGATTGGGTGACTTCTTTGAATGGAGTCAGATTAAAGCTTTGAGAAGAGGGACTACACTATCTGTGAGCCAAATCTGGCCTGCTACTTGCTTTTATAAATAAAGTTTTATTAGAATACAGCTGCATCACTCATTTATATATTGCCTCTGGTTGCTTCACATCTAAAGGTGGAGTTGAATGGTTGGCTAAAAAGCCTGAAATATTTGTTATCTTTCCATTTAGATAAAAACCAGTTTGCCTACCCATTTTTTCCTAAAGAAAAAAAGCATAATCAATCTGTGTCACCTGAAAACCAGCTTTTGATTTTTCATACTACTTAGAATTTAAAAATGAGAAGCTTTTTTTTTACAAGGATAATATCTTTTAGAGATATATGCCCACTCAACTGTATATTTTGATGTTGTTTTTTCTGATCATCATCCTTTCATCTCATCCCATCTACTTATCTAAACCTGCCTCTTTCATGTTCTCCATACTTGGCAAATACATTTGTACCTCAGGACCTTTGCATTTTCTGTTCCTTCTTCATAGAACTTTCTTCCACCACCAGATGGCCCCGTGGTTCCTCCCTTGTTTTCCTTCAAGTATCTCTTCAAATGTCATCAAATCAGGGAGGCTTCTATCAGGACACTGTATAAAGCAAGACCCTCTACCATCTCTGGGCCTCCCATTCTTTTCCTTCTTTATTTGTCTGAATTATATTTATCTCCCTCTTACATGTTATATATTAATCTCTTTATGATCTGTCCACATTCACCAGAAGATAAGCTTCCTGAAAGTAAGACTTTTTATCAGTTTTGTTTACAGTTGTATCCTCAGGTCTAGGAAAAAAAAAAAAAAACAGCTGGTACTAAAATTTTGGATACATATATCAACCTTTTCATTTCAAATACTGTTAAAACCTGCTTCAGAACAGATCTTGGTGCTGTGGAGTCCTTTTACTGAAGAGTATTTTGGTAAAAAGTGTAAAGCTCTAGACTCCTGTGATTATTACAGTCTTTGCTCTACCATCCCTATAATGGCTACAAACAATACAAACTTATCTTCAGGACATGTTTAGTCTAGATTATTGCCCAATAATAGCAGAGTTTATAGGCTGGAATTTACTAACAGAATTTGACACATACTCCTTTAGCATATAGTCCCTGGTTGCTTTTATTTATATCTTATCATTCATATCACACACACTGAATCCTAATAGTAACCATATGCATGAACTAGGAAACAGACCCTTCACAATCCAACCTTAGGTTGCCTATAGGCTGATGTAAGATCAAAGGACAAAGCACCCAGATTCCCAAGCTACAGAAACTGAAAGATAATATTGTTGTTACATACCTTTAGCGCTTATCATTTATGCATACAACCCCCCTGTCTACTTGTCATGTTCCCTCTTACTCCCTGCCACTTCTGCAAAAGTAGCTCAATCTTCCTGAAAAATCCTTCTCCACCAGTATCTGATCAAATCCTTTTTCCTTCGAACTTCTACTTGTATAGGAGAATTCTTGGACACTACCACTCCTACCTACTTATTTTTCTGAACTATGTTAGAGACTGTCCTCTTTGGCCACTCCAGGATGAAAACTGTACTTACAATAGCAGAGTGTAGGACTTGACTCCATAGCACCTAACAACAGCAACAGGATTTTTTTGTTTTGTTTTGTTTCTTTTTTTGATTTTTTTATTGGACATTCTTAATGTACACCTTAATGTGATTCATTCTGACATGCTTTTCATTGTGGCGCTTCTATATATATGTATTTTGATGTACATTATTCATATAGGCAACAACAGTTTAAAATCTTTCCTGAACAACTATTTGTGCTCCCTTGGGACCAGGAGCTCTGTCCATGGTGCTAAGCTGACAGTGCCTGGTGTGGAGCTGGAGCTTTTTGATAATGCTCTGCTTCTATATTAGCCCCCATACATGTCTGTCAGCTTGTTGTGTTGTGAGGGCATGTGTGTTGCTGTGATGCTGAAAGTTCAGCCATTGGTATTGCAGATACTAGCAGGGCCACCCATGGTGGAAAGGTTTCAGCTGAGTTTCCCGACTAAGACAAACTAAGAAACAAAGACCCAGAAGCCCACTCTTGAAACAGCCATTGAAAGCCCTATGAATAGCAGAGAAGTGCTGTTAAATATATTGATGGAAAATGAGACTCCTAGGCTGGAAAGCGGGCTGGGATTTAGCTCAGTTGGTAGAGCACTGCGCTGCAGTCTCTGAGGTCCCGAGTTCAATTCCCAGCACCACAAAAATGGGAGAAGGACCTGGCAATCCACTCCCAAGGCAATCCCGAAACAGTCAGCCATTGAAAACCCTATGAGGGTCGCTATGAGTTGGATACCGACTCTACGGCACCTAACAACAATATTCTTTTGCCTGCAGCTGTAGCCCTGTGGCATCTGATCCCGTCAGATCTCGGAAGCTAAGCAGGGTTGGGCCTGGTTAGTACCTGGATGGGAGACCGCCTGGGAACACCAGAAGCTGTAGGCTTGGGAGAAGGACCTGGCAACCCCCTCCCAAAAATCAATCTGCCATTGAAAACCCTACGACTAGCAGAGAAGCACTAACAGTGTTTTCCCTGCTGTACAGAGGGTCGCTATGAGTCGGATACTGACTCGACGGCACCTAACAACAACAACAACAACAAGGCTGGAAAGCATTCAAGAGATGGCTTGGAGGAGTTGCCTTCTCAAAGTAGAGTTGAACTTAATAATGTAGGTGGAGTAAAGCCCCTAGGACCTCCCTTAGTTGATGTAACATGACTTAAAACAAGAAGAAACATAGTTGCTGCAACAATGGGCTCAAACGCAAGACAATTATGTGCATGGCACAGTGCTGGGTAGTGCTTCATTCTACTTTACGTCGGGTCGCTATGAGTTGGATCTGACTCAATGGCCCCTAACAACAATCTCATTAGGGTACTCTTCTCATGGCCCAGCACCCTGCTCAACATGTCACATGCATTGTTTCATTTAGGCCTTGCATCTGACCCATGAGGGAGCACCAGAGTAACCAATATTGACTTCTTTCCTGTCTTTTTACAAAAGCAACACATGGCAGGCCCTGGGTCTGTAGCTGGTGAGCTTGACAAAGACTGTGAAGGTTGTTTAAAACACACATAAACAGATATTAAAAGAAAAAAAATAGGATTGAATCATGCTTCTGTAATGTGTGGGGGTGGCATTATTCATCTGTATTGGTATTGGTTTTGTTTTTATATCCTCTCTTTTAATATTTACATCAAAAGAATAGATTAAAAGTACGTTTAGGACATTAGTTTTCAACATCCAGCTCTACCACTAACTAGGTGGGTGATCTTTAGTCTGTTATATAACTACAGCATGTAAATAACTATTAATTTGAGCAGTACAGACATGCTCACATGAAATAAAAGCAAAGCAACCCAGAAGAGTAAGTTATGAATAAAGTGATATATAGTATATATGCACATATAACTCTCTCTATATATTTATATACTAATGCATGTGTGTTTATATTTATATATATACAACTTCAAAGTTATATATTTATGTATTTTTTAAGTTTCAAGAATAAGCTGTGAATGAAAGACTCTTCCTCATAGATATTTGGGTATTCTCATTGCCTCTTATTGATTATTGATGTCTGGGTGATAAATTAGTCCACAATTAAGTGATGTAAAGTAACATTATGTAACCATTTCTGTGGGTTGGGAATCTTGATGCTTTGGTCCTGGGTCTTTTCGCCAGGCTGCAGTCACCCCAGGTTGGGGTCTGGGTTGGGAAGGGTTTTTTCCCTCATTCATGCACGTGGTTACTATCAGCACTTGATTCGTTGTGATGTCTCAGATCCTCAGTGACTGTTCAATAGTGGCTTTTCTTGAGTGTTTGCAACATTGCTATATAGATCTCTCCATGGAGCTCCTCACAACATGAGAAAGAAAGGGAGAGAGAGAGAAGGAGGAGAGAGAGATATCTCAAAATGGAAGTTCTAATATTTTGTAACATAATTATGAAAGCAATATTCCATCACTTTCATATTCTGTTCATTGGAAGTAAGTTGCTGGGTCCAGGGGTTATTGGAACTCATGCTACAAGCTACGTGTTCTACCTGTAAAGTTCTAAGCTGGCTGCCATACTCCTATGCAAACTTTAAAACTAGAGTTCAAACATGACCTCTGAAGCTTTCCCTAGAAGCCTGCAATGTCCATGTTCCACCTTCTGCATCCTGTAATTATTAATTCACAATAAACTGAAAATTCTTTGTCTTCCCTGATAGACCATGAGCTTCTTAAAGCACAGGGACTGCAGTGTGCCCATCTTTGCTTTGTAGTTTCCCTTCAGAGGTTTATTGAGTGCAATTGATTGATTTAAGTACTTACCAATGGTATACCAATCAGGTAATGTATTGCCTTAGAATTTGGAATATGTTTAGAATTATGGACAGAGATTCATTATGCAGACACAGGTCATAAGGACTGAGGCTTGGTGATATATTTTGATGTTACACCTTTTATCAGATCCATTTCCTGTGAGTCAGGGTGCAGACTCGGCCACTGAGTTACTGGGGAAGATTCTGGCCTGATTCCCACCCTGTTCTGCTTTTCCTTGCCCTGTGGCCCTTTCTTCATTTGTCTCTTCCATATTGTGGCAGGCAAGAGAGACCTTTTCATTAAACTCTAGTTCCCATCATTTATCTAGACTGCCCTTACTGCCCCTTTGGCTAGTCTGTTTTTCTCAAGGGACCCAGAGTATGTAACTCAGACAGGTCAGAGAGCTGGTCGCTCCAGGGGACGTGCATTTTTTGTAGGAATGGTGATTGTTATTTAAGCAAATCTGAACCAAGCCCCATTAAATTTCTGCTTGTCTTCAGTTTGTATGCTCTGTGTTCACTGCAGAGGCACCTTTAACAATTTGCATGTACCTACCTGGGGATTTGTGAGGAAATAAAGTTACAAAACAATATTTCACATTAGCTTGGTGACTTGCAGTTTCCAATGGCATTTTCACACTGCAGTAAGAAATGATGTTGTTGTTGTTGTTTTGACCCTCACAGGGTTTTCAATGGCTGATTGTTTTGGGATTGCTTTGGAAGTGGATTGCCAAATGCTTCTCCTGTTTTTGTGGTGCTGGGGTCGAACCCAGGTCTTCAGAGAGTACAGAACAGCACTCTACCAAGTAAACTAAACCCCTGCTCCATAGTAGGAAGTAGATACTATTAATTGGATGCTATAGATGAAGAAATGTAGGTCCATAGAAGGGACATACTTTGCCCAGTATTGCAGCACATAATTTGCAAGAGACAGAGCAAGACTTGTATTCTCAAGTTCAGTGTTTCTCTCTCTTGATCTTCTCTATTATTAGTGAAGGGACAATTGAAATTTCCCACATGGTCTTCTGAGCATAACTTCATTTCTTCCAAGGAGTAGGTACTCAGTGAACTTACATTAAAATTTAAGACTGAAATGAGTTCTGGGCTCAATGTATGATTTGATTTTGAAATGTCTTAAATCTCAGGTGTCTCTGTGCCTTAGGTCCTATCCATTGTTATATACCATGCCTGCCTCCCTTCCTCTCTCCCTTCCTATATCCTTTACTTCTTTCCATTTGCTTCTTTATGTATCCATCAAGCATTACTATGAGTCCTCCCATGTAATAGGCATAAGAACTATTTACAGGGGTGGGTCAGGGAGTACCCAAGAAGATTCCATCTATAGTGTCATTCAGTGTATAGTGAGAGAGTTGGACAAAAAACCTATATGACAGTGGAGATCTAGCTCCTATGAGATGAACGAGATATGGAAAACAATCCCCTGTCACAGGGATGGTGTGATAGGTAAGAGATGGGTTGTGCTTTTCTTACGGATTATAAGGCACCATGAAAATCTCTATCATCACATGATCTGAACATGATGGTGATGGTAATGATGTTGAGGATTCTTTCTTTTAACTCAGTCACTTCACCTATATCCTAGCAAAAGTAATCTTGACTTTTGTCTCCCTGATACCTTGTAAGAAACTTGACTACGTGTATCTGGTTCGATATCCCAATAATGAGTGTAGTTATCAATAAATATTTGACTTAAGAGAATTGAAAAATCTAGATCAAATATCCCTTGACAAATACTGAAAGTGATGGTAAACAGTCTTTCAGCTAAGCAGAGATGTTTGGATGGGATGTTTGGGTGGACTTTAGCTGGAGGATAGAAATGGTAAGTTGAGGAATGTTGCTCATCTCTCTTGACCAGGGAGTTTGCCCGTTGGAAGGTGAGGAACACAGCCATCGAGAGGAGAGATCTGGTCCGTCATCCATTGCCCCTCATGCCAGAGTTTCAAAGAAGCATCCGTCTGCTTGGCAGGAGACCCACCACTCAGCAGTTCATCGATACCATCATCAAAAAGTACGGCACCCACCTCCTCATCTCTGCTACACTGGGAGGTAGGTCAGCAACCTTTGGGCCATGGCCCTGTCATAACTTTGGTCTGAATGGAAGGAATGTGGAGTGCTCCAAGAGCAAAGAGTTCTTAGTGTCTGAACCATTGTTCATTACTGGAAAGCCTATGTTACCAAGAAGTCAATTATCTTGGTTTTTGTGTTCATAATTGAGCAAATGCTTCAGGACAATGAGAAAATCTAATGTGGGAGTTTACTAACTTGTGGAAATATGACTTGACCTTGGAATTGGCTCAGTTTGTTATGAATGCTTAATCTGATAATAGTCTTAGTTCCTTTGGAATGGGATCTAATATTGAGAAAAATTAAAAATTTCAGATGTTGTTTAGGGAGTTACTTTTGTTTATTTAAGTCTGCTTTAGTAACTGATACTTAAGGTTATTGTTTTACAAATGGACTATCATTTGCATATCAGATGGACTTGGGATAGATTAGTGGAAGGTAGGCTAGTTGGTCTGTCCTGTTCAGCCTTGTTCACTCTTCCCACTAGGTCCAATCCATCTTGGAAGGAGTGAGGAGAGGGAACCTAATGAAAGGGAAGAAATTAATGCAAAGACAGTGGGAAATGATACAGAGTAGGACATTTGGATATTTATAGGTCCTGCCTGTGCATCATTAGGCATCAACATTTTCTACATTGATTGGGTCCAATAAACTTTGAGAAAACCTCCTTGGTTGTTCAATACCAGGTGACATACTCACAGAAGTGATAAAGTGCATTCAGTTATAGTGTATGCCAGGAAAACGAGGTTGGTGTACTGACAGAGGCAGGGTGGACCAAGGTTTGGTTCTAACAGGGGATCTTCTCCTTTAGAGAAGCGTGCTGCACTACACACTGAGGTGGTCAATACAAACTTCATGGAGGCAATGGCAGGTTAGTTTGACAAGAGCTGACTCAGTAAAGGGAGTTGGTAGCACTTCCTAGGCTGATCATACAATATACATTGTTGAGGAGATGAGATCCATAATTTGATAACATGGGAATGTGGGTGGAGATATTGGTTAAGTAAACTCATTCATTCTAACAGTAGTATCAGCCACTACTTCATGAGTATTTGCTGCATAGTAGGGAGGCATTGTGTGTTTTCTGTAGCTGGTCGTGGTGGCACACGCCGGTGGACAAGGAGGCTGAGGCAGGAGGATCACGAGTTCGAGGCCAACTTGGGCAGCATAATTTTTTCTTGCCTGCAGCT
>VMDO01003539.1:47269-71467 GCA_007922755.1 Pedetes capensis
TCGGAAGCTAAGCAGGGTCGGGCCTGGTTAGTACCTGGATGGGAGACCTCCTGGGAACACCAGAAGCTGTAGGCTTGGGAGAAGGACCTGGCAACCCCCTCCCAAAAATCAATCTGCCATTGAAAACCCTATGAACAGCAGAGAAGCACTGACAATAGTGTTTCCCCTGTTGTACAGAGGGTCGCTATGAGTCAGATACTGACTTGATGGCACCTAACAACAATAACAACAACAAAACTACAAGTTAAGTCCAAATACTTCCATTTTATAAATACGAAAATTGGGACCCAGAGGTGCTATAGCTAAAAAGTGGCAAATAGATGTTTCTAAGTCAAAGATTACTGGCCACCAAGCCGACATTATTTTTGCCATCTAGTATCAATTATCTCATTAACCAACTAGCTCAATTACTAACCTGCCCACTCACTCCAACAACCAACCAATCAGCATGTATTTATTGCCTGTTATTAATCCTATATTAAGTGGAATTTTGTGAAATCATTAGTATAATTTATACTGTTTTGTAAATTAAAAATGAGTTCATTTCTACACTGAGTATGGCACCAACCTGTACCCTTTTCTTTGAATGTCTCTTATCTCCCATTTCATTTGGTAAAAATATTCCTTGCATTCCTCAATGCATTTCTTCCATTAAAAGCTGTGCTCTGGTCTCAGTCCCTGGAAATCTTAAGTAACAAAAAATTTTTTTTTGCTCTGTGAAATATATTTTTAATTTCTCCAAGGCAAGGTGGTAAATTATTCACAGAGCCTTGTTCTGCTCCTGTTTTTACAACAAAACATTTTAAAATATGCAAAGCTTTGAATTGAAATCTGTTGTTGGACAGCAAGCCCTAAATGTTCCCTTAGTCCTCACTGTGGAGGAGCAAAGAGAAGGAAGAGGAAGATATTTATATTGATCTAGGATTCTGTGCCAGAAACTTTGTGAGGTCCTTCTTACATCATCATTCATTCATTCATGGAAAAATATTTTTTAAGTGCCTCCTTATACAATGAGAGAAAAAGGGAGCAGGGAGTTGTAGTGAATGAAGGGGCCGACTCTGGATTTGATCATTTGGTTTCCAGTCTTTCTGCTTGATTTTTACTAGGTTAATGCTACTTCTAGAAGTAACTCTCTTTTCTGAACCTCAGTTTCTTTTTCTGTATATATTCATAATAGTAATAATATATTTCTTTCATGCATATTGTGAGGGTTAAATTACATTATGCATTAAAAGTGCTTACCACACTGTTTGGCACCTAACAACCTCTTGCTAGTGTTGTTTTCACTGTTACTATTACTATTATCATTGCTATTATTTCATGTGGCTAAAGAAGTTGAGGATCTCGGATTAAAACCTAATCCTGTCACTTACTAGTTGAGTGGAATGCATTCAGAAATGCACTTTTCTCTCTGGACATTAGTTTTTCTACGTACATACAACAAAGTGTAAAACATATCATTATAGCTTTTTTCCCCTAAGAATACTGCATTCATTGAGAAGAAAAGCTTTGATAAACTCTTTGAGGTGTCCTGAGGGCATAATCAAACAAAAAATGATGAGTCTTAAACTTTCATGCACAGAAGAACCAAATGCATCCTTTTGCTCTTGAAGGAGAAGGAAAAGGAAGGACAGGGAATGGAAATGAGAAAGCAGATCTGGTGGGGGGCCCAACAACTTAGACATTTGCAGGGTTTCTCACATTTTTGGTGAAATCCATTAAATTCATTAAAATATTTGGCATGAATGATCTCTTGCAAGGCAGTGTAGGGACAGATTCTGTGTCTGGAGTGACACATAGGGAAACAGGGGTAGTAATTTTCCTTTGTGCCTCTGAAGATACATACATAGGTGTGTTTGTCTACTTGCCCAGAAGGGTGTACACAAATACCTCAAGGCTTGGTTGTGAGTTAATACCTGGACATACATACATGCACATTGCACACAAACATAGGGCTGCCATGTATGTATATGTGCATGTGTGAGCGTTTATACATGCGCAAATGTGTGCATGGCATGGATGCCTTTTTATTCTTGAGGGCCATATTTATCATCCATGTGTATATACTTGTGTCTTATGTATTCATTGTTCCCCACATTGCATTGTGGGATGCCTTTCTTTGGCTGACAGCAAGGAGGAGAATAAAATCACAGGGGCTCAGAAAGAAAACAAAAAAAGTATCCAAGAGGTCTAAAGTCCAGATACTCCCATTCTCCAATGAGGAACAGCATCTTCTGTTCACTCAGTTGTAAAAGGATCAGCCCCTACCTCCTCCTCATCCTGTATGTGAGTCCTGTTTTGTTCCCCTGTGAGAGAAGGTGCTGCAGAAGGTGAGGCAAAGCCCCCTGGAGGACAGGAAGACTGAGGAAAGGCCTGTGTGGGGTGGAGAGGCAATTTGCAGAAATGCCCAAGTGGGAAAGCAGCTCCAAACAGCATATTCTCTTAATAAACAAGAAATTAAGTCTTAATAATGCAGCAAGAAGTCCATTAACCCCTCTTGATCTAAGGTTTGCTTCTTCCAGCTCTCAGTCCAGAGGGAGCAGGCTTGTTTCACCTTCTGTTCCACAGGCCCCTAAGAGAGCCTGAGCTGACACTCCGAGTATTTATTTCCTCTGCCTCTTGGCTCTAACTGCTAGCATTTTCACTTAACAATTACTTCTCCACTACTCTATCGCTGCAAGTATCCATTTGATTGTTTATCCATCTATCTATCCATTTATCCATCATGTGGTAGGTGAACATCAGTTCTTCCTCAGAGCATAGGAAAAGTATTGGGAATATTGTTGCTGTTGTTGTTGTTGTTAGGTGTCGTTGAGTTGGTATCCGACTCATGTAACCCTATGTGCAACAGGTGAAACACTATTGTCAGTGCTTCTCTGCTATCCACAGGTTTTTCAATGACATATTTTTTTTGTTTTTGGTGTGGGGCGTGGAAGTGGGTTGCCAGGTCCTTCTCCCAAGCCTACAGCACCTGGTATTCCCAGGCAGTCTCCCATCCAAGTACTAACCAGGCCTGACCCTGCTTAGCTTCCAAGATCTGATGTGGTCGGATGCCACAGGGCTATGGCTGCAGGCATATTGGGAATATTAGAAATGTAAATTGGATTCCTCATTTCCCCTTTCCACCACTCACTGTCCCTGGTACTCAAAGAATAATGGGATATAAAGTCATTTCTAAGCCAGATCTATTCAGGTTGCTATGGGATCCAAAGGTCAAAACATCATATCCTAATACATAACAGTGAAGGGTTCATGAAATAATGCACACTTGAGTGTCTTACTCTGAACCCAAGTCAAGTGTAGGCATGAAGAACCTAGAGATGAACTTGCATGATGATGTATCTACCCACTGGGAGATTTCAATCTAGTTATTGAGGCACATAATGCCAACTAATAAACACTATAGAGTTTGGCTACTTATGTGTTTATTTATTTATTGACTTATAAGACCCAATCATTTGTTAGGCACATAACACATGTCCATGTTTTCAAAGAGCTAGGGTTTAGGTCAATTGGTAGAAGGCTATTCTGTACTCTCTGAAGCCCTTGGTTTGGTCCCCAGTGCTGCAAAAATGAGAGAAAGACCTGGATCCCCAGTACTGCAAAAATGGGAGAAGGACCTGGCAACCCACTCCTGAAACTATCCCCCAAACAGTCAGCCATTGAAAACCCTATGAGTAGCAGAGAAGTACTGGCATAGTTCAGGCATGGCACAGTATCAGGGAGTGTTTTGTTCTTTTGTACATAGGGTCACCATGAGTCGGACCAACTCATTGGCACCTAATAACAATAACAGGCAATAAAAATTGAATGATAAAAGACTCATGCACACTCTTTGACCTCACAGTGCTTCTGTTCTGGCAGAGGAGACACAGTATTAAATCAGAAATCATCAGGAAATGTGACAGGTGGTTCAGGGAATTGTGGGTGCATATGGT
Organism: Pedetes capensis; assembly: GCA_007922755.1. Taxonomy (NCBI): domain Eukaryota; kingdom Metazoa; phylum Chordata; class Mammalia; order Rodentia; family Pedetidae; genus Pedetes; species Pedetes capensis. Next base: position 51,208 of record VMDO01003539.1, read on the forward strand.
AAGAGTTAATTTTACCATATTCAGGTAAAGAGTAGGGGGAAGAGGGATGGATTCCCAAAGAAGGTGATATCTTAGTTGACACCTGAGAGATGAGTAGAAATTAGCCAAGAGAAGAACAGAAAACCAGCCCTAACAGTGAGAGAAAATGGGGCATATTTGTACTGGGTAGAACTTGCCCAGAGGACAGTGAAGAGTACAATAGGGAGGCAGATCATCAGGGCCTCATGGTCCACATTATGCACAGAGGTGTAGGCACCTTTCCTCTGCTCTGCATTCCACTCTGCACATGGTAAGGTGGCCAATTACATTGGCTGTTTGCCTGGTACATGGAAACAATGGCTTTATGTCTTTGTCTCCCTCAACCATCCCCAACAAAAAGAAATAGAATGTGACCCCAAGTGTGAGCCACATATGCCATTATCAATTTTCTTACAGCCACATTTTAAAAAGGAAAAAGAAGAAAATCGATTTTATAGCACATTTTATTTAACGCAGTGTACCAGAAATATCATCTCCACATGTAATCAATAGAGCAAACTATTAATGAGAGAGGTCACATTTTTTATACTAAAGCTTGGTGTGGAGTTACACTGAGGGCACATGGCCACATCTTATTCATTTGCCACCCCCAATGCCTGACAAAGTACTTAACACATAGGAAATGTTCATTGCGTGCACCCTGAGCTGAACTAAGTGGCCAGCTAGAGAATGATAAGAGGAAAGTGGTCCTTTCTCTCTGGGGGTGAGGGCGCAGCTGGGAGATGCTCACTAGTAAGTGAAGCCTGAACAGGTTCTAAGGATAAGGAGTGTGTTTGAATGTGTCAGGGACAAAGGCAGGAGGGAGGTAAGAGGAAGTGACTGTAGAATTGAGCCACAAATCTGAATAGCATTTCGAAAGCCAGGCATTTAGAGGAGGAACAGGGTGAACTCCTTCTGAAAGTAAATTGCTTTTTTCTCTTCACCTCAAAAACTCATCAGCATTCTAAAGACATCTCAATTGTCCTAGATACCAGGCCTTGTTTCTCGGAAAGTAAAGACAGTTTTTGTTCTCTAATATATTATTTTATTGAGTTGATTACATGTAAGATGGATATCATATAATTGATAACTTGCAATTATCAAATAATGATAGCTAACACTAATATGCCTGCAAATGTAACCCTGTGGCATCCGATCCTCTCAGATCTCAGAAGCTAAACAGGGTCAGGCCTCATTAGTACCTGGATGGGAGACTGCCTGGGAACACCAGATATTGTAGGCTGGGAGAAGGACCTGACAACCCCCTCCCAAAAGTCAATGTGCCATTGAAAACCCTATGAATACCATAGAAGCACAGACAACACTGTTTCACCTGTTGTATGTAGGGTTGCTATGAGTCAGATACTGACTCTACAGCACCTGGCAACACCACCACCACTAATGTAATGCTTACTCTATGCCAGGTAGGATTCAATTATGTCTTGTGATTAACTAATTTAATCCTTATGACAACCCTTTGGAATAGGTGCAGCTACTAACCCCAATTTACATATGAAGAAACTGAATCACTGAGATATAGATCAAGGCAATATGGCTCCAGAATCTATACCTGTAATTACTAATAATAACCAAATTTCTTTCTCTCTCTTGCTCTCTTTCTGGTTTCCCTTTGTTCCTTCTTTCCTTCCTTCCTTCCTTCCTTCCTTCCATCCTTCCTTCCTTCCTTCTTCCCTTTTTCTTTCTTTTGCTCTCCTTTTTTTCTCTCTTTCTTCCCTTCTTTCTTTCTTTCTTCCTCTCTCTCTCTCTCTCTCTCTCTCTCTGTCCCTCCCTCTCTCCTCCTTTCCTCTTTAATTCCTCCTTTCTCTTCTTCCCTTTTCTGGTGCTAGGATTGAACCCAGGACCTTAAGCTACCACTGAGTTATACCCTCAGCTCCATAGCTACTTGTTCAAGCTCTACATTGAACCAGACACTCTTCTAAAATTTTTACATAGATTAACTAATTTATCCTTCCTAATATTCCTATGCTGGGATTTAGCTCAGTTGGTAGAGTGCTGCGCTGCAGTCTCTGAGGTCCCGAGTTCAATTTCCAGCACCGCAAAAATGGAAGAAGTGCCTGGCAATCCACTCCCAAGGCAATCCCGAAATAGTCAGCCATTGAAAACCCTATGAAGGTCCCTATGAGTCGGATACCGACTCGACGGCACCTAACAACAACAACAACAATATGCTTATGTGATTAGGTACAAGTTTTCTCCAATATTGCTAAGGAATAGACTGAGGAACACAGACATTAAAAAACATACCCACATTCACAAAGTTGTGAGGCAATAGTGTAAAAACCAAATCTATTTGGTGGGCATATCTAGAATGTCCTTTCTAATATTCTAGTGAAGTAAATAGATTAGCAATGCTAATAGTTTGTAAGTACATTTCTAAGGAAAACATTGACAAAAAATCTGTAGATTTGTATATTCATGTTTTTATTTATATAACTATGCCTATCATCCATTCATTCATCTGTCCATTCATCCAAATGCTATCTATCCAACTGTCTGCCTGTCCATCTATCCATCAGTCCATTTGTCCACATATCTACTACCTGTTCATCTCCCCTTCCTGTACTTAATTTTATGATCATCTTTCACCCCTCCCCAAGATGCAAACTCTTCTCTGTTGTGCTCTAGAAGCACAGTGCTTTTTATGTTATAGGTACTTAAAACATACATATATGTAATTGATGAAAAAATACAAATTAATTCTTCATTGGGTAGCCAGTATATTCCAAGCATTATGCTGTATGCAAAGGATAAAGCCATGGCTAGTACAGACAGAGTCTACCTTCACAGAGCTGATGGTTTAAGTTTTCCTTCTCCCTATAGCTGTGTATTTGTATTTGCCCCTGAATTTGTATGTCTTACCTGTCTATCTATCTACCTATCTACCTACCTACCTGCCTACCTGTCTACATACATTCTATACATATATCTATTTTTCTGTCTGTAAAGAGATGGGTAGAGGAGAAATTTGAAAATAGGAAGAGAGGAATGGATGAGGGAAGGGAAAGGGGAGAGTAGAGAAAAAGAAAAATAGGAACTGAAGAGTAAAGAGGAGAGAGAGGAGAAGTAGAAAAGAATGAGAAAGTAATATCTTTGCCAAATCCATCATTTTATAGAAGAGCCTGAACTTCTTAGAAAAGGGTGAGTTATTTGGTAAGGTAATATTGATGAAAAGTATGAAGTAGATTATTGGAATTGGACTGAGTAGCTCAACACTTTTTTTGTGACCCTTGATTTGATGGATCTTAACATTTATAGCCATCTCTGGACTGTTTCTTTTGTATTGTGCTCTGGATTGTTAGAGGCAGAAGGAAACTTTGACAAAATTAGCTGAGATTGAAGGCAATTTTTAGCATCCAGACCCTGGTGCTGCTTCTCCCACACCAAAGCTCAAATAGGCTCCCTTATCTTCTGTTCTTTCCCTTGCAGGAGAGGAGGCTTTGACCATGTACATGGACAAAAGCCGCCTCGACAGGAAGTCGGGGAATGCTACACAAAGTGTCGAAGCTCTGCACCAGCTTGCATCGTCCTACTTCGTTGATCGTGATGGCACCATGAGGAGGCTTCATGAGATCCAGATATCAACTGGAGCAATCAAGGTATAGCTTGAGGGTGAATTAGGGTGGCCCGTTCTCAAGACCACAGCACTGTAATACAGACATTCTGAGAGCAGATGGACAGATACAGTTCCTGGCTTCATACCCAGGAAGATCACCATGCTCCTGCCAACCATTCTGACTGATGTTGTCACATGCTCTGTAACACCATGAGCCTTGTCTGGAGAGGCCATATGTTCTGACTATGATCATGACATTATTATTAATACCCCTCTCCTTAACCCTTAAGTAGTTGTCTCATATGAATGATTTTCAGATCTCCTATCTAGTTGAAGAGATTGTGGCTAAATGATTTCCCCAAAATCATATGGCTAGCAAGAGCCAGCTTTGTGATGGCTAGCTCAGTGTTTGTTTGTTTGTTTGTTTGTTTATTTTTGCGGTACTGGGGTTTGAAGCCAGGGCCTCGTGCTTTCATGCTTTGCAAGTATTGTACCACTGAGCTGTATCCCCAGCCCACTTTTTTACTTGTTGAGATAGCGTCTCGCTAAATTACGCAGACTGCCTCTGTTCTCGAACTTGTGATCCTTCTGCCTTCACCTCCTGAGGCACCAGGATTACAGGCATGCACCACCGTGCCCAGCTCTCAGTAGTTTTTTAAAAAAACCTTTATGTGCTTTTATTCTTTCCTCCCTATCCACTATTTTACAGATGATAAAACTGAGGTCCACAGTATGAAGCCTTTGCTCAGTTACACAATTGGACAGTACTTTAGTAGGGACTAAAACTCTACTCTCTAGATCAGAGATCAGCAAATATTTTCTGTAACATGTCAATAGCAAGTACTTTAGGCTTCGCAGGACATATGGTCTCTGTTGCTGCTGCTCAAGTCTGCTGTTATAGTGTCAATGCAGCTGTAGACAGTGCATACTCAAATTGGTATCTCTGTGTTCCAAGGAAACTTTATTTAGAAAAACAGACACACGCACACTGTTATTTGCTGAGCCATGCTCATCTGCACCAGCACAGAACAACGGAACCTTTAGAGATGTTGTAACTACGCTGTATCAGTGCTGGCCAAGATCATAGCTATTTGTCACATAGGATTATGGAGAACTTGACATATGGCTACTAAAGAAGGAAATTTCTAAGTTTATTTTTAATTAACTCAAAGTTAAACATTCATATGGGATTCAGCAGCTCTGGACTTTCAGTTTAATGCCTTAGAATACAGGGACTTTAAAAGAATTCCAATTATAATACATTTAGTTCAGAGACTACCACTATAAAGGCAATGTGGGAGGACATTCTTGATAAAATAGATTAGTTTTTTAGAGGGTTTCAATGCAGATTTTTTCCATCTCAAATTTTCTTAAACTAAATTATGCCTACATTTTGCTTCTTAGTCTTTAATTTCTAAATAATATGTAGACACATCCTTTATTACAGCTTCCCAAGATATCTCGAGGGAGAAAAGAAGGTCAAGGCAGACTCAGGCAGATGAGTCAGAAATTGACCACTGGACGAGAAATGTGTGGGAGGGAGAGCATTATTGAAGAGGGAGATAGTAAGGAGTAAAATAAATCAGATCAACGAGCAAAGGGCCAGCTTATCCAAGAAGAATCACCTATACTGGGGGGATTATGTTGTTAGAGAACTCAGCACCAAGAGACAGATCTTTGTGAAGCTATCAGAGTCAGGGAAATACAAAGGCTTGGTTTTCATTATCACCAAATTGTTCTCTCCTCCTCCACCCCTGGATGGGGCGAGAATTGAGATATTGAAGCTCTGTCAGAAGATAATCCTCTTTTGGGCATCCAGGAATTGCAGTCTGCATCCTTAGGAGAAATGTCTCACACAAATTGCACAGAGGCTTCTCAAGAAACCATTCTTATACTAGCACTGACTTCTCCACTCAATTTGGCCCTTAGACTTTTCTTTTTGGTCTTTCTTTCTTTTTTTAAATTTTTTATTGTTGCAGTACTTGGGGATTGAACCCAAGTCCTTGCACATATTTTGCAAGTGCTCTACCACTGGGCTGCACTTCCAACCCATTTTTTATTTTTTATTTTGAGTGAGACTTTTGCTAAGTTCCTCAGGCTGCCTCTGGCCTCAAATTTGTGATCTTTTTGGCTTTCCTTCCTGAGTCACTGGGATCACACACATATGCCACCACACCCAGAAGCCCTTGGGTTTTTCTTCCTATTTCTTGCCATTATCTCAAGACCCAGCACATTTGAATTTGCATGACTACCAGATTTGTCAAAGATCAGCTACTGACCGAGGGATAGAATTTTGACCATTTCTGCTCCTTCCCACCATAGGTATCTTTTGTAAAATGCCGATAGGTAGTTTTACTTTCATTTAATAATAGCTATATTACTATTAAGTACAAAAAGGAATAAATTACTTGTAAAACAAATCCTAATCATCTTCCATTTATTTATTCTAAGTGCTAAACACATTGAAAATATGATCTCGCTACCTATTTAGGTGAGTAAGAGCATTACTAACCTTACATAGATGGGGCAATTGAAGCTTAGAAAGGTAAAGTTACTAATCCAAGATTTCGCAGCTGGAAAAGAGCAGAGGAGGTACATATTGGCAGTTACCCAAGGCGTCATTCTCCACAGTGGGGTCTGTATCTTTACAGTTGGGTGCAAACAGCAAAACAGCTCCAAATAGTGGGAAGGAAGCAAAGGGATGAAGAAGCCTCTTTTTGTACTAAACCATCCTCACTTCAAGGATATCTTTTGGATAGCTGTTCTGTTTTAGTATACCACCTCAAGTTTTCAGAGATAAGATCTTGGAAATGTACCACCAGAGGAGCTGGACATTTTTCTCCTGCAGTAGAACTGATCATGATTATTGCTCAAACTTCTTTTGGAAAATGGACATAATTTTATTGTTCTTGTCTGAAAATAATGCATATACATTCATCATAGTTTATAGGAGCATTTTGTAATCAGATGCCTGTTTTTGAACTCTCTCCCTGTGCCCATCACTTACACTCATCATATCTGTGTGACAACCTCCCTGGAAGACATTTATTAGCTTTAATTTACATAGATGAGAGAAGTTAAATGACTTCCTTATGTCACACAGTAAATGAATAGCCAAGCTTGGATTTAACACTGATTTTCCTAATTGCAGAGCCCATGCTTTTGAATGATATCATAGACCTTCAGCTTATTACTTCATAGATGATTTGCAGTGACCAAGGCTAGACACTAGGCAATGTGGCTCTAGTCTTTGTGTTTGACCACCTTTCTCTCCTTAATGCAGACAAGGTACTCAGGAGGCAGCCCTACTGGGAACTAACTCTTTAAGGTCTTCCATACACGAGGATGCCTATTTCACACTCATCTCACTTAATATCTACTCCAGGTCACAGAGACGCGCACTGGGCCTCTGGGCTGTAACAGCTATGACAATCTGGACTCTGTGAGTTCCGTCCTTCTGCAAAGTACGGAGAGCAAACTGCACCTTCAAGGTAGGAAACTGGTGCAAAAGGTGGGGTCAGGGGCAGGGGGAGGAGGGCAGAGGTGTGAGGTGGATGAGAGGGGATCAGGAGGACTGGTGTGGCAGAAGAATGAAGAAGATGTGAAGAAGGCACAAAAAACAATGAAAACTACATATACGGAAATTAGGCAGCTATGATACAATACTTTTTGAATTTTAACATATACAGGACATTAAATTCATGGATATTAATTAGTTTTCAAATAGAAAATAGGAAAATGTGAGTCATATCTGATTATTTTGATGAAAATGTCTAAACAGTATTATTTATAGATGGCCCCAGACCTGATATATATTAAAGTTTCATATCATCTGAATTTTCTGCATTATTGTTTTTCATTTCCAGTGTCTTTTGGCAGGTTTTATTTGAATCCTAACAAATATAGAACGCTTCACAGAATTTTTGATTCTCTGTAATTTCTCTCTCTCCTTATTTGGTAATATAATCATTTGTAGTTTTAAATACACATGCATGCATGCATGGACACATACAAACACACAGCAGAGTTTATAATGACAATGCTCCATGATGGCTGGGTGTTGACAGAAAGATAGCCTCAGGCATGTCTGCTAAGAGTATGGGCAGTATAGGGATTAATTTGTTGATCTTTATAAGTTTTTGTATTTATTCCATGTCTGTTATGGGCCAAGTTTATATTAGGTACTCCATATGTATTTAATACCTTGAAGAAAATATACCATTTAAAATAATAATTCCACTAATTTTAATTCACATCATATGGAGGAAAGGAGATTGTAGGGGAAAAACTGACAAAGATTTCAGTACAGATGGTGTTGTTATAAGAAGCATACTTTATAATATTAAAAATAAACAATGTAAACATCTCAATTTTCCACATGAAAAGATGAAGTAAATTATGTTGCGTTCACACAACATAATTTCAGCTACTGAAATGTTCTTTATAAAGAAGTCCCTGGAATATGTGAAAATGATTTGGTATTAATTATAAAAAGGAAGGTTTCCTATTCAATGTATAGCACAACCTGAACAACATAAAAGGAGAGAAAAAGTAATTGTTCAAGGAGGTGCTGAGATGTTAAATGAGGTTACTTCTGGGTGGTTAGGTTATAGATAACTTATTTTAGGCTTCCAGTTCCTTTTCTAACTTTCCTACAATGATCATGTATTAACTTTAGTGTCAGAAAAAGATGACATGATTTAACTTTGAGCAGACTAAAAATGTGACCTTCCCAAAAGGTATATGATAAAGGTGATTCTGAATGTCAGTGGGAGGAAGTCAGGTTGAGATTGGCAGGTAGAGCTAAGCAGAGCAGAATGTGACTTTTATATTGTGATTCCTTGGCAACTTTTTGACTCATGCTCCTGTTATAGGAGGTGGCTGGAAAACGGTGTGGGGAGGTCTTGATAGGGTCACTTGGGTGCCCTGAATGAAAATTTCTCAGGGAAATTCAGGTGAAGTTGATAGTTTAGCATGAACAAACAAATAAACAAACAAAATATATGTTAATGTGACACTACAGCAGCTTTGTGAAGTGAGAGCCAGAATTTGAATCCAGGCAAGGTGATGGCCAGTGTGTTTCATCTCTTTGCTGTGCATGCTGAGGTTAAAGGGAAATGTGAATTACAGTTGGAATAAACTTAGTAGGAATAACAGGATTTACTACCAAGGAAATTTTTGAGATTCTTTCAGGACAATTAGAGTCTGATTTACCCAGAAGGCAATGAAGCTTAAAGTCCAAAGATGCCTTACCTACCACCCTCATGTTTTCCCAGTCTGAACACTTACTGAGTTTCATGTTGAATTTTAAATCTCTTTCCCCCAAAATCAAATATTTTATAAGAGCCTGTCCTCCAAAACCACACCTGCAATTGGTTCCATTATTAGAAGTATGCTATCCCATTAAAGAAGTGGGCAGCCCTTTCCTCTTCCTGATTTGTCAGAGCAGATCCCAGGCTAGCACTGCACTTAAGAGGGATGCTGAGAAACTGTGATGTGTCTGCAGGAGGGTGTCCTTTGATAGTGAAAGAAGGTTGACTTGAAGTACAAAGGACAGATGTATAGTTACCTGAAGGGCTGTCCTGCAAAAACATGTTGTTGTTGTTGTTGTTAGGTGCTGTCGAGTGGGTATCCGACTCATAGCGACCCTCATAGGGTTTTCAATGGCTGACTGTTATGGGATTGCCTTGGGAGTGGATTGCCAGGTCCTTCTCCCATTTTTGTGGTGCTGGGAATTGAACTCGGGATCTCAGAGACTGCAGAGCAGCGCTCTACCAACTGAGCTAAATCCCAGCAGCAAAAACATGGTTAGCTTTATTAATGTGGATAAAATGGGCCACATTCAATCTAGTGAGGAGGGGATAGAAGCTTCCTAGCTTTTAACTCAGTATAAAAGAGACTTTTGTGGGGAACAAGGTTCTTGGGAATCAAACTCAGGGCCTTATGCAAGCTAAGAAGCACTCCACCACTGACCTATATCCTCAGATAGATCTCTCAAATACTAAAATAGATTTTCTTGATGCACATGCCCAAAACAGGAATGACTTGCTAGAGGATACATTGACTCCTTATTTATTATCTGAGAGTTAAAAGTAGATGATATTTGGTAGGAATATTATAGAGATTACTTAAGAATTATTCAATAGAGTTGGGTGACTGAATTAATGGTTTTAAGTCCTTCCCAATGTTGATTCTAGGATTTTATGAAAATGAAGAATCATCAAATCTTTATTGAGACTGTGCCAAATCCAATATTAGACCCTGTACATGTGAAGACTAATCTGTTCAATTCACCCAACACATACACATAGAAACACACACACACACACACACACACACACACACACACGTTTTCAAGAATTCATCTTAGTAATGAGATAGGCAGAATGACAAAGTAGTGAACAAGATGGACATGATTTACCCTCCAATGAAATATATACTCCATCAGCAAAGATAGGTTTCAAACAAACAATATAGTGAATGTTAATAGAGAAAGCTGTGAGGATTGTGTGGTACCTGATTGCAAGGGGACTTAACCTACTAAGGAGTCAGGAAAGTTTCCTCCAAGAAATATAATGCAGAATGAGACCTGAATGATGAGTTGGAGGACAGAGACATAGATGCAGAGATGGACAGAAGTTTCTTTATGAAGGGGCATTCGAGGAAATTAAAAAGTCTTACAAGATTAAAACAACAGCAACAGTGGTACAAAAGACAAGATAATCTTTCAAATCTTGGATGGCTTCTGCAGCACGCTAATGAGCTGAACATTAATTTGAGAGTGGTGGACATGGTGGAAAGGTTTTAAAAGAGGAAGTAGTATGAAGAGAATAACATTTTGGAAGATCTCTCTGGCTCTATGTGGGCAATTATGTAGAGAGGGGTAGATTAGAGATTCATAACAATAAAGGGACTATTGAATCCTCAAGATGAAAGGTCACAGATTTAGAACATGAAGGTAGCAGTTGGAGTGGAAGGAAATAGACCAATTCTAGAAATACTTAGGAGAAATTCTGACCTGGATTCAGTAAAAAGACCAGAAAGAATTCAGATAATGGGAGTGAATGGGACATCAGGATGTGATAGAGAAGATGGTCGGGGAAACATCTATGATTCAAGATAATTTATGATATAATAAAGATAATGAAAGTAATATATAGCATTATGGGAATTCGGAAGCAGGAGTAATTCATTCTGTCTGTCCAGGTGGGGCAGTCATAGAAAAAAGATATTGAAGAAAACAAAGGAACGTTTTAAACGTAAGAGAGGAGAATATCTCATGACTTTTGAGCAGGTTGATATTTACTCAGTGATTCAAAAACACTAAGTTTAAAGAAAAAGACTGGAAATTGGACTACATTAAAAGTGAAATTTCTATTCATCAAAATATACTATTAATAGAATGAAAGTGCAAGCCACATGACAGGAGAAAATATCTGTAATATATATCTGACAAAGAACTCTTATACAAAATTTTTAAAGAGCTCCTATATAATCAGGAAAAAAAAAGCATCCAGTCTGGCAAGCAAAGAAAACAGATAAAGGACAGAAACATGAATTTCACAAGCAAGAATAGTAAAATGGCAAATAAACATTTGAAAAGACACTCAAGTTTGCTAGTTTTCAGAAAATAATGTAAATTAAAGCCGTAATCTAATACCTTAGCAGTCAGTATAACAAATGAAAAAGAGTGACAATATTAAGGAGTGACAATGTGAAGCAGTAGAAACTTACACACATTCCTTATGGGTGCATAAATTAATTATAACCATTTTGGAGAACTCTTGACATTGTGCACTAAAAATTGCATATGTCCTTGCCCGGTGACCGAGAAATTCAAATTCTTAGACATATGCCAACAGAAATATGTGCATGTTCACCAAAAGACAGGAATATTCAGAGCAGCTTTATTTAAAATAACCCAAACAGGAACTGCCCAAAATGTGTGTCCATCAACGAGAATATGGACAAATGCCTGCACATTATGAGCTGCCATGAAGAAATCAGAAAGATAAATCACTGTTTCATACAACAATATGGAAGAATCTCACAAATATGCTATTGAAGGTGAAAGAAGCCAGACATAAAAAGTGTGCGTGCTGAAGCTGGGAGCATGGCACATGCCTGTAATCACAGTTGCTCAGGAAGCTGGGGCAGGAGGATTGCAAGTTTGAAGTCAGAGGAGGCCTGTGTAATTTATCAATACCCTGTCTCATATATATATATATATATATATATATATATATATATATATATATATATATATATATGGTATAGGTGTGCAACCCAGTGGTAGAGCACTTGTCTAACATGTGCAATGCCCTAGGTTCAACCCCCAGTACTGCAAAAAAGAAAAGAGAAAGAAAGTGTACATCATTTATGATTCTATCCCTATTACCGGTCCAAAATTGTAAGACAAATCAGAATTTATAGAAGTCCAAGACAGAGTGCCAATTTTTAGGGAGACTAAAGGGGCAGCCACTGAAAAGAGTGACAGAAGTTTCTGGGACTATTGTTAAAAGTCTATGTCTTAGTCTGAATTGTAGATATATTGTTGTTAGGTGCCCTTGGGTCGGTATCCGACTCATAGCGACCCACTGTACAACAGGGGTAACACTATTGTCAGTGCTTCTCCACTGTTCATAGGGTTTGCAATGACAGATTGATTTTTGGGAGGGGGTTGCCAGGTCCTTCTCTCAAGCCTACAGCTTCTGGTGTTCCCAGAGGGTCTCCCATCCAAGTACTAACCAGGCCCGACCCTGCTTATCTTCCGAGATCTGATGGGATCGGATGCCACAGGGCTACAGCTGCAGGCATAGATGTATTAGCTATGGAAATTCACAGAGTTTTACCCACATTATCTGTATACATGCACTTCTGTATATACATCATACCTCTATTAAACATTTTTAACATAATGTCCTCCTTTTTGACATCACCAGCAAAAAGAAATCATGAGTAAACAGAGTCATAGAAGAGTAAATCAATGGGCAGACAGCATGGATTAAGGGTAGAGGATACAGAATGTACCACAGATATTATTTATCCAGTGCTTCTCCATGTGCCAGGGCCTGCCAATTTATTTTTATTAGATTTATGTTTTCAAATTTGTATTCATTTTGAATTTATATTAATATGTAATTATCTCTATTGCTTTTTTGTTGCGGTACTTGGGGGCTGATGGGCTGGGATTTAGCCCAGTTGGTAGAGCTACACTCTACAGTCTCTGAGGTCCCCAGTTTAATTCCCAGCCCCACAGAAGTGGGAGAAGGATGTGGCAATCCACTCTCAAGGCAATCCTGAAACAATCAGCTATTGAAAACCCTGTAAGGGTTGCTATGAGTTGGACAGAACTCTACGGCACCTAACAACAAGAACAACAACTGGGAAGCTGAACTCAAGGCCTCACACATACTTCACAAGCTCTGTACCACTGGGCTGTACACTCAGCCCATTTTTTAAAAATTTTTTATCTTGAGACAAGGTCTCACTACATTATTCAGGGTGTCTCTAGCCTTGAACCTATGATCTTCCTTCCTCCGTCTCCCGAGTCCCTGGGATCACAGGTGTGCACCACTGTGCCAAGCTCTGCTGCATTTTCAATCCTCACATGATTCTAATGAAGAAGGCTTAAATAGTATGCTTACTTTGCAGGTAAGGAAACTGGGACTCAGAGAGGTTACTAAATGAGTGATCGAGCTGGAGTTTTAACTCAGACTGCCTGACCTTGAAGCTCTTCCTCCTGAATATAATGTTGCTGTGTAGTCCTCTGTTTGTCTCCTCCTTCCTTTGAATGAGGCTGGGACAGGAGATTCTCCAGAGATTTGTTTTGGTAGATTGAGGATGAAATGAATGGTTCCCTAATGACCTTCACCTTGTGGTGTTTCATAAAATGTTCATTCAAACGGGGCAAAGGTAGAATTAAATGGAAAAAAAAATGGGAGATGATTGGAGAAGGAGCTGGGAAATAAAAAAAGGAACAGGGAAAATGATCAGAGGCTATTAGTAGTCATAGCAGCAACAGCTGAACTAGTAGTAATAACAATAATGACATAATGATAACTTCTTATTTTTATACTTTTCAGGAAGTCCATTGTGTGTGTTACTGACATTGTCATGTAATTTAATCTAGTATCCATCTGGTGAGGTATACAGAGAGCAGAGCTCTGCCTTAGTAACTCACTGATGTGGAAAAGGACGCAGAGAGAATCTCTTGCTGAAATCTGTGGATGACCTGGAGATTTATCCTTTCATCCATTCACTCATCCATTCAGCAATATTAATTGAGCATCAACTGTATGTCAAATATTGTTTTAAGAACTGAACAGACATCAGTGAATAAGCACACTACATCATTTTGGAGCTTGCTGTTCGTGTCTGGATATAGTGGAAGCAGAAAATAAATAAGTAAAAAAGAAATGTATTATTCTTTACACTCAGAGACATAGGTAGGGAACAGGTGACAAAGAAATTTGTAGAGCATGGAAAAGACTTTAGATTTTACTCTAGATGAAATGAGAAGCCATTGCAAAATTAGGCAGAGTACTAATTTGATCTGACTTACATTTTAAATGGATCACTATAGCACTAAGTATAAGAGATTGTTGAGGACAATAATACCTACGAAGACCCCAGTTAGGAGATTATTATATTTGTCAAAGTGAAAGAAAATGGTGTCTTAGACCATGACAGTTGTAATGATGGTGGTAAGAAGTGGTTGAATTTTTGGATATGTTTTTAAGGCAATGCTGGCAAGCTTTGGCCCAAGCAATCACAATGGTAGAATTACCACTAACTGATATGGTGAGACTGTGGAGAGATGAGTTTGATGGACATGAGGAATTGGATTTGAACCAATGTTGAGATGTCTATTAAATATCCAAATGTAGATGTCAAGTGGGTATTTGGAAGGTTAGAGGGGAAAACTGGGAATATCAATTAGTGTAGGAGTACGATTTAATGATCTGAAATTGGACAGGATTGCCTTGGAAGAGAATGCAGGTAGGAAAACTAAGAAATTAAGAAAGGCTGGGAGGATGAGATTATGATGAAGAACAAGAAACAGAAGCTGGGGAATGTCTGGGAAGATAGGAAGAGCATCAAGGAAGTGTAGTATCATGGAAGTATCATCAAATCCTACTGATAGGATAATTAAGATAGGGACCGAGAAGGGATGGAGTGCTGACTGAACACCATGAAAGTCATGGGAAGCCTTGAAAAGAGATGTTTCAGTGAACTTGTGAGGGTGAGATCTTGAGTAGGATGGATTCAAGGGCAAATTCTACAGAGGAACATTATAGTTAACGGCACAATAGCATAAGGTGATGTGAGTCAAGTGGGTTTTTTTCCCCTTCTTTTTAAATATAGAAACAACAAAACTGATTTGACTATGGAAATTATTCTGTAGAGAGAAAATTTGAAGCTGCAAGCAGGAGGAGGTTATTTTAGGATCAAAGTTGAGCATGCAAGAGTGAATATGGTTTGGGGTATAATGGGAATCATTTGCTTTAGAAACAGCTGTCCACTGTGAAGAGAGGGAAAGGAGGAAAGATGGAATCATAGGTGTGGTAATTCATAGATATGATAATAGGGGCATTTTTGGAACTTCTTGATTATGGTTTGTAGATTTCGAGTTGTACAATTTTTTAGATTTTTATATCCCTGAAATTAGAGTGCTTCTTGTAATTGATGATATCTCAGCTTAATTGTCAAGGTATCATTTTCTTAGTATACATTAAATGATAGTGTGTTTTATACTGAATGGCATCTGAGATTCAATGGCATATGCTATTTTTCTCAGTGAAAAAGAAGTGGAGAGGCTGAGTGCCATGGCACACACCTATAATCTCAGGATTTGGGAAGCTGAAGGAGGAGGATCATGTGTCTAAGGCCAGAGGCAGTGTGCACAAGTTCTCGAGATCCTGTCTCAAAAAAACAGGAAAAGATGTGTGTGTGTGTATGTGTGTGTGCGTGTGCCTATGCACATGCTAGGGGTGTAGTTCAGTGGTGGAGTGCTTGTTTAACATGCATAATGCCCTAGGTTCATCATCCCCCCTCCAGTACTGTAAGAAAGAGAAAGAAAAGAAAAAGAAAAGAGAATAAAAAGATAAGGGAGAAAGATTATTAGCTCATTCCATTTCTAAAAGTGAAACATGGATGAGAGGAGAGTAAAGGTGGTTATGGGGGGGTAGACCAGTGAAAGGAGATATGGTTAAAGGTAGCTAACTGGAGGCTGAGGCATCATTTACCCTCTGCCTGAACCTCCAGACAAGGCCACCAAGACTGCTGTGATTTGAGGGCATCCTCACCTTCTCCTTCAAATGGTTCATTTCATTTTTCATTTTTTGGTCTCATGTCATTCCTTCCCCTCCTCCTTGTCTTTCTCCTCCTGCTCTTTTCCCACTGTCTTCCTTCTTCCTTACTTCTTCTTTTTGACCCTCATCTTCTTTTTTCCCATGTCTCTGCTTAAAACTTCAGTTCTTTCCAGACTAGGCTCAATCCCTTATCAATTGTTGACCCAGATTCTCTTCATGTTTTAAATGATTTCCCCTCCTTTTATTGGGTTTAGTCCACGATTCAATTCGCAACACAAATATTCTTCATCAGAGTGATTGATTCTTCACTTCTAGCTCTTCATCTTATCATTTTCCTTCCCCTGTTTTATTACAATGATTGCCAAGCAAGCTTTCTTGAGTCTGACCTCACTCCTGCTAATCTGTTCCATCATTGCAACCAGCATGGTCTTTTAAAAGCCATACAGCTGCTTCCCTCTCGCAAGCCCTTCATATCCTCTATGGAGATTTTAGAATAAATTTTAGACTTAACTTAGCACTTGACTGTTCATAATCTAACCCTTGCTTATCTTCTTGGCTTTATCTCATTCCATAATATAAGACATGCCCACGTCCACAAGTTAGGTCTATGAAATTTCTTACATTTTGCTATAGGAATTCTTTTTTAAATTTAAATATTAAATTTGTATTGTTCTGTACCTTTGCACATCCTTTCTCCAGTTCCTATGTAACTTCTATTTTCCCACAAAGCTTCTCTAGCTCCTTCTTCCTAGGCTGTTCCATACCCTGTCCATCTTCTTCTCAACAACTTGTCCTAACTAATCTGACACTCCCATTGTAGCACGTTACCACTGTGTAAGAACTTTCTTCTCTTTAGCATAATACCTAAAGCCTGAATTATAGACACTGCTCAGAAAACATCAGCCAAATGAATCAATGAATGGAACAGTGAATGAATGAATGAACAGACCAACCAGCCCATAGTGAGCTGTTTCTTCTGAACTCTGATGCATCCTATCCCACATCATATTGAATTCAGTTCAACCCAATGACCATTTCCTGAGGACCTTTGGGATGTCAAGCACTGTGCTGCCATGCATGGATAGTATTCAAGAGGACTTGTGTCTTTCTTACTGTATTGGGTGCTGCGTGATTCAGATGAAGGTCATGCAATGAATCTTCCAAATGCCACCTTTTCAGAGATGCTTTATGGCTTCTTTTGCTTCCCTTGCTATCTATATTATGGCCTTTGTCATTTTCTTCCTTATACAAAGAGATCCAATGTAGAATAGTGATTTCCAGAGAAGCCCCTGGACTGAGAAGGACTTTAGCTCCAGTACTAGTTCTACCCTTTGCTCAATAAATCATCTGAGGTAAGTCATTGCAGCCTCTGAGCCTCTATTCCCCCCTAATACCCATGGTTTTTGTGTGTATATTTGTAAGAATTATGCCTCGCTCAGATTAAGTATTCAAAACATGTTAAGTATTATTTTTACCACCTGTATCAATGCACTTTTTGCAAACCATTTGCTTTGTTTATCTTTACATCTTCCAGGGCATGGGTACTTGGATATCAAATGCTAATTAAAAACGTGGTAAATGAATAAGTTCAGTGCTCCTTATCTACTAGGACCTTAGTAAATCAATCCAGAAGACTTCAGCAATTATTGATGGTGCTCCAAATATTGAAAACCACCATTGTGCTAGTCTCAGTGGAGAATCATGGTCTAGATGGTTAAACCAAATATACTTACATAAAAAGTATTCTTGGCCACTAAAAGATAAATCTCAGTCTAATGATTATTTCTTTATGGAATAATCAAGTGATTAATATTGTTCTCCATAGGTCTGTATTCACTGTATATCAATCCATCCTTTTGTATTAATCTTTCTAAAGGGTAGTCAATAAGGACAGACCCTTGTCTAAAACCCATCAGTAGACCCCACAGGCACCTGGGCTTTAAAAACTAACTTCCCAGCTTGACATTGGAGGCCTTCCATGTTGGGACCCCCAAGCTTCAGCTGTGAAGCCTGTTGGAGCAATGTAGGTGGGAGTTGCCTACAAATGTCTCCTATGAACATGTAACTACCAAATAAATATTAGAAGCCATAATAATCACTGATATATCCAGTCACACAGATCATCTTTCCTTCAACTGATCCTCCTTTTCCCTATCCATCTGGTTTTGCTCAGCCTTATGCTCTATCAGGGGTGCCTTGCATCCCCATCTTATCATATTGACATTCTAGTTATTCTCAGGAGCTGTTCAAAATGGTACCTTGCATGCACATATGCACACACATAGGATTGGATAGAATCTTTCTATGATTCCTTTGTAACTCTTTGATTATACCTCTTTTAAAGGATGATTTTTCTCCTCACCTTGCAACAAATTTATGCTTGGGTTTTCTTTTCTGCTAGATTACATTTTGTTTCACAGCATTCAGTGATGTGTCATAGACATAGGATCTCAATATATATTTGCTGAATTGAGTTTTTATATGATTAGTGCTAGAGTGAGAAGGAGGATTAGGAGAAGGGACAAAGGAAGGAAGAGGAAGGGAAAGGAGAAAGGCAGGGAGAGGGGAATAGAAGTGGCTAGAGGAAGAGGAGCAAGAGGAGCAAGAAGGAGAAGGTTAAGGAAGATTAACATCAATAATACCATTTCTCGGTGATTAGATATCACAATTGGTGTGAATGACTATGTATATTGACTTTTTATTAGAAAGAAAGTATAATGGAAACGTTCAATAGTAATTTAAAAGTTTAAAAGTAAGTTTGTAGGCTGCTATTCTTTCTTAGGCATTGCACTTATATCCATTCACCCAGTTATCCACCCAACCCAGAGTTAGGAATCATAATCCCTATTAGACAAATGAAGAATTTGATGTTTCAGGAGGTAAAATCTCTTTCTCAAGGTCCCTGAGCTTTTGGTCTCTAATCTCCTGGGCTCCAAAGTTACTTTACTCCTCTTGGTGAGCTCTGAGTCAGCAGAATGTGCTGTAGATGTGGGTCCAAAAAGGAGTCAGTCCCTGTCTAAGTGCAATAGTGAGGAGGAGAAGACATGGTATGAATAGGTTTCTGTTTCATGAAGGTCCTTCCTCTTCCATCATCCCACCTGGCCTATGACCCTCTGGTGACACAGGGGTGATGGCTGACAGTGCCACCTCTGCTCAGCAGCATTGAAGTGAGTCCTCATTAAGAATGAGTCCAGAGTCACAGGCACTGGCTCCTGACCAATGCCTCCTTGTCCAATTAGCAGTGGACCAGAAGGTGCTGGGAAAGCTCCATGTTCCTTTCTCCCTGGGGCTCTGTCTATGAGTCCTGTCCAATAAAACATCAGTGACTTCATAACAAATGGTATTGCTGACTCCCATCCAGCTAGCTGCACCCAATGTTGGGCTTTCTTTATGTGCGTGTTTGCTGCCTCATCAGAGAGAGAAGAGGAATTCTTCTTAAGACATGGATTGAAAGTACCAATCAAAGACCTAATCAAAAAGGAAAATGGACTGGGGAGGATGCTTAGGTGAGAGGTGATGCTGATAAGATCTAGGACTGGTTAATTGTATCTTTGAGCTTTTCTAAATATTTTATTCTGCAAAGTGGAAGATAAACACATGTTCCTCACAGTTATTTTTGTTATTTAATTGGAAAGCATATGCCCCCAACCAAGGGGACTGAAATAATAATAATAATAATAATAATAATAATAATAATAATAATAATATCTCTTATTTATGGATAATCACTCATATCATGTGTTGGGTATAGAGCCTCTTCTTTTTCCTTTTCTGTTTTCCTTCCTTCCTTCCTTGCTTCCTTGCTTCCTTGCTTCTTCCTTCCTTCCTTTTTCTCTCTCTTCCTCTCTCTCTCTCTCTCTCTCTCTCTCTCTCTCTCTCTCTCTGTAGTACTGGAGGTTGAACTCACATCCTTGCACAGGTTAGGCACATGTTCCACATTAAGCTGAACTCCTAGCCCCTTCTTTTATTTCTTATTTTTAAGACAAGGGCTCATTAAGTTGCACAGGCTGCCTATGGCCTCAAATTTATGATCCTCCCGCCTTAGCCTGCCAAGTCTCCGGGATTATAAGGTGTGCACCACAATGCCAGGCTGAGCCCATTTCTTTACATCGATGTCTCATGTAAACCTCAGCATAGACTCATTTTCCAGAAAATTGAAGATTGGAGCTCACAGAAGTAAAGTAACTATCTTACACATGGCAGAGCAGGAATTTGAACCCAGATCTTCTAAATGCCAGAGGCCTTAAACTTTATACCACACTATTTGTTAATTTGTGCCATACAAATAAGAATTTTTATTTTTATTAGACCGAGGATTTTCATATCTCTATGCACCAGCAACATAAGCCTTTCT
>VMDO01003539.1:71567-141323 GCA_007922755.1 Pedetes capensis
CGGTATCCGACTCATAGCGACCCTCTGTACAACAGGGGAAACACTATTGTCAGTGCCTCTCTGCTGTTCATAGGGTTTTCAATGGCAGATTGATTTTTGGGAGGGGGTTGCCAGGTCCTTCTCCCAAGCCTACAGCTTCTGGTGTTCCCAGGCGGTCTCCCATCCAGGTACTAACCAGGCCTGACCCTGCTTAGCTTCCGAGATCTGATGGGATCGGATGCCACAGGGCTACCGCTGCAGGCATAAGCCTTTCTAGGTTATTCTATTTACTATGGAAAGTCTATGATTGTTCTAAAATTACTTACTAACATGTATTTCTGTAGTGTGAGTGATTTCCATAAATATTATCACATTCTCTAAAAGATCTGTAACAGAATAGACCAAATATCCCTAGAATGGGTGAATCCTAGCCCTTGGGACATTCCCGGAGAATAAGGTACAAAGTGTTCCCTCTGACCTGGAGAAACCTGGATTCTAGAAATAACTCCAGATTTAGACTTGGGCAGGAAGGAGGTGGAAATTCTGAGCAAGTGCACACAGATGGCATGGGAGCTGGTACTGAGAGAAGGAATATCAAGGGGTTATGATGGTATATGGTCCTGCGGGGCTATCCCTTTCGAATAAACTGGTGGCTAAGCATTCAGCATGGAAATCCTGACAGATAAATGGTCGATATGGCAATTTCGTCTATTAAGCAACATGTCTCATTAGATTCCTTGTCGATCTTATTGATTATGCAGAAATCTGGTATCAGGATGGTTAAAACCTAACTAAGTCACCCAAGATAATTAGTTTATCAACTGCATATATAGTACTTGTTTTCCTTTAAAAATGATTGAGTCAGTCCTTACTTTTTCTCCTCACAATTCACTTTAGAATTAAGCTGCCCTTTCACACTGCCAACACAACATTTTGATTTGCCTTATTATATTCCAGATGCATTCTGTCTTGCCTTATATACACAAATGTATATAACCACCATTAAGTTGGATCTGAGTTCCCTGAGAGTAGAAACCATATGGCTTTTTATCTGTTCATTGTTCACTTTTCTCCTTCATATAGTGTTTAGTTCATAGTAGGTATTAATAAATGCTGACTGATTTAAATTCTTTTAAACTGTCTAATCAATTTTTTTTGAATCTTATGGTTTTTTACTGTGCTAAAATATACACAACATAAAATTTAACATTGTAACATTTTAAGAGATACAATTCAGTGGCATTGAATATATTAACAATGTTGTACAATTATTGTCACTACACCAGAATTGTTTCACCACTCAAACATAAATTCTATGCCAATTAAGCAATTATTCCCCACTCCCTCTTTCTTTAGCCCCCAGAATCTGCTTTCTGTCTCTATGATTTTTTAAAGCTCATCCACATTATAGTATGTTTTAGTACTTCATTCTTTTGTATGGCTGAATTAGTATTTCATGGTATAGTAATCAGATGATGGACATTTGGGTCATTTCTACCTTGTGACTATTGAGACTGGGGGTACTATGAATATATATGAACCAGTCTTTGTCTGAGCGCCTATCTATAGTTCCTTTGGATATAAACCTAGAAGTGAAATTGCTGGTGTGGGCCCTAATTAAATTATAAAAATGCTTTGGTGCAAAAGTCAGTTCTTTTAGAATAGATATTATTATTGAAACATTGCTTCCTTCCTCTAAGAGGGTTCTGTGTACTCCAGGGCATTGCCATGCACGGGACAGTACTGCACTGTAGGAAGACTACCCTACCTGTCCAAGTGATATAAGTTTTAGCTGTGTGGTTTCTTGTGCCCAATAGAAGGAAGACATGGTACCTGGCACATCTGAGCAGATTTAGGAGACATCAGCTGGCTTGGCTTTGCTCCTTTTCTGCCTTCATGAGAATTTCATATTCCTGAGAAAGGCTACTCCCTTCAACCTAAATCTAAAATGAAGAAGACATCTAGAGAAAAGCCTAATTATAGCCAACATGAAACATGAACCAGAAATAAACCTTCACTACTAGGATTTTGAGTTTATTTGCTACCACACAGTAACTTCGCAAAAACTCACTAATAACTGAAACACTGGATTAAGTATCATAAACCATCTTTATTTACTATGGGACTTTTCAGTGCCTTAACAGTGATAATGCATGTTATGAGTCTCAAGGGGTAGATTAACTACACAGAGGTTCCTGAATGTGTTGGAGCTTAGACACATATGGATATGTGATCCTGGAGCATTCTATTTGGCAAATGCTAGACTAAACATACCTTTACTGCATCAATCCTGTCCAAAATAACTTTTCCAAACTCCTCTCTTGCAAAGGTATATTTTATTGTCATTGTACATTTATGAATCACTTTCTGCCGTATAACTGGAGAACTTGAGGTCAGACACCCTGTCTTATTAAGTTTCCATACCTTTACTACCTAGTGTAGCATTTGACTCAATAAAGTGGTGAATGAAGGAACTGTCTTAATTGATGCTGAATTGAATAATTTTATTTGGTATGATCCATCACTGGTCTTGTTAAGTTGTATTGAGTGCAAAGGAACAAAAGACACAGTTGTTCTCAATAATTATAATGAAAACCAAACACCATGGTGCATTCCTGCAATACCATTTATAGGGGAGACTGAGGCAGGAAGATCACAGGTTCAAGGCCAGAGGCAAACTGTCCAACTTAAGAAGACCTTGTCTCAAAAGTAAAAGTAGAAAAGGGGCTAGGAATGTGGCTCAGTGGTAGAGCACTTGCTTAGTATCTACAAAGTCCTGAGTTTAACCTATAGTACTGAAAAATCATAATTCATAGTAATCGATGCAGAACAAGATATGTGCTGAAATTAGTGGCCAAGCCCTTTAACAACATTGTTCTCTCTTAAGGTGTTTTTTGGGTCTGTGTATCTTTTCCTTCAAATATTTTGGAGAACTTGTCTCTATAACTACTGAGATGAAGTTAAAATAGCCACTGGTCTCCAGTTATAATATTTGGAAGGGAAATATGAGTTTTGCTTATGCAGAGTAGCTCAAGAGAGGTAAGGTGTGCTAAGCATAGAACAGAGAACCACAGTCCTCTGTGAAGCACATTCTATCTAAATGTACCTTCATTCAAATACCCACTAATGGTACCCACTAATGTGCTAGATGACAGGGAGATGCTCAAGATGAAGTCCTCTTGCATTGAAGAATCTGTCAGACTTGGAAGAACCTGACACAAGCACATATAATGCAATGCAATAAGTATTCCTATTAGAATTTGAAATAAGTGCAATGTGTTTTTGGTTGTCAGCAGAGAGGCTACCTGAGAAAGCCTATGACCTCCAGAAAAAGCAATAGGAAAAGGCCAATGACAGGAAAATGACATCAGTCGACAGTATATCCCATCAATTAACACGTCCTATAGAAAGTGATGATCAGAGAAGTTAAGCCTCTTTGCTTTTCTGAGGATACATAATTAATAAGATGGGGAGGCAAAAATCTGGAGAGGACAGGGCCTGGCATGTTTGAAGGACAAAGACGAGACAGAGGTAATGACAACCTTGCAGGTTGTAGCAGGGAATGGGAGATGGTGAGAGAAGAATTGTAGACATCTGTTAAACCAAGGGTCAGATAGCAATCTTTCTTGTAGGTATCAACTTTGGGTTTGATCATTATAAGTACCAAGTTTGGTTTTGATCATGAATTCTGTGAATAAGCTTATATTTAAATTGAATCAACCTCTTCTTAAAGTTTCAAGAGTGTCTTCATGTTGAAATTTTATGAAATTGAACAAAAAACCTTGTTGGTCTCTTGATCCTCGGTGATTTTATAGTTTCCCCTATGTTATCTTTTTCAAAGTTGGACTTGTCATTTGGAAGTCTCCTGCTCCCAAACCCCTTTGTCAGTATAAATCTTTCTCCATTTTTATTCATTTATTCATTATCTTCCTCACTGAAGGTGTGTTCCACTAGAGCAAGGAAAGTGTTTCTAGTTCCCTTCCCTTTCTTCAGAGCCCAGAATAGTGTCTGACATATATTCGATACCAAATCAATCTTTGTTTAATAAAGGAAGGAACAATAACACAGAGGAAACTCATAGAAGAATAAAAATTAGAATTAATGTTAATGGCCATCTAGACCAGAGGTTGCCAACCCCTTTTTAGAGAACCAGATGGTAACTATTTTAGGCTTTGAGGGCCACATAGTCCCTATTGCAACCATTCAATTCTTCCATGTGTATGACTCTGTTCCAGTAAAATTTATTTACAAAAATAAGCTGCAAGTGAGATTGGTCTATTGTCCATGGTTTACCAGTTCCTATGTCTGTCAGTGCAGGCTAGTTTATATGGTGCTAACAAAAAATTCCCAAACTCAGTGCTTTGCAAAGGTAAATGTTTATTTCTTACTTGTGCTCTGTAGCTGTCACAGTCTATTATGATTCTGTTCCTCTAGTGGCCTCTATCTGGAACATTGTTGTCTTATGAAAGGAGAAATTGATGAACTTGTATGTTGATTCTTATGTTTCATTTTGGAAGTGGCACTTCACTTACACTCTCATTTCATTGGCCAAAACACGACATGTAAACCTCAGTCCAGAAGCTGGGGGGAAGGGCATTGTTATCTTAAAGAGAGGACATTGCTAGGAGGGGCACGGAGTAAGAGTTGATGATAATCCTGTCTACCACGTGTCATGTGGATCTTGGTGTTGCTTGCGGGCTGGGATTTAGCTCAGTTGGTAGTGTTGCTCTGTAGTCTCTGAGGTCCTGGGGTCTATTTCCAGCACTGCAAAATGGGAGAAGGACGTGGCAATCCACTCCGAGGCAATCTCAAAACAATTGGCCATTGAAAATCCTATGAGGGTTGCCATGAGTCGGACACAACGGCACCTAACAATAGCAGCAACAACAACAACCGCTACTTGTACACTTCCAGTGATGAGGAGTCCTCTACCTACCAAGACAACCTGTTTCCATCTTCCAATCTTCTGAAAGTTAAAAGATTTAGTTGTACTGTCCTAGATTTCATCTACCTGTATTTTTCACCTAAGGATTCCAAGGATCTGCAGAATAGATGATGATGAGTTCAAAGGCAACATATTACTCTTTCTAGGAAGGGGCATCTCCTAATGCTTACATCCAGGGAGCCAGAATCTACCCTTTTCTCCCCCAGGTAGCTGCCCTTCTTCATTTCCCAGAGTGTAAATGACCCATCCCTGAGACGGAGCTGAACTTCTGAATGAGATCATAGCCTTTTCGCCCTTTCTGCACAGTTTCACCCGGTGAATTATCGTCTTATTTTTATTCCACTCCGATGAGCTGTCAGCAATGGATACTGTAATTCACAGCAATAGAAACACAAACAGATGGGTAATTGACCTGCATGCCTTCATTACACTGGAGTTCAGCATGGCTATGCAAGCCATAAAGTCCTTTATCTGCCAGTCTGAAATCCCTGGGCTTTCACAAGGAAGGGGAGCAAGGCTCCCGTTTGCAAAAGGTGGCGTCCTTGTTGTTGTTCTCTCCACCTTGTGCATTTCAGAAATGGACAGAATTCGACAGGCAGAATTTAGCATGTACAAGACAACAGCTGGGACTCCTACAGGGCTCAGAGGTAACTTCAGGGGGCCATATTCAGATGCAAGGACAGGATACAAAAATACCCTAAACCAAAATAAAGCCTGTATTTTTTCCCTCTTCTTGCGCTGTAAGACATCATGCACTCAATAGCTAATACAATCGGTCAGAAAAGATAGAATTCATAAAAAATACCACTAGGTTAGGAAATTAACATCGAGAATAAAATAAAATAAAGCTGAGCCAAAATGGCCCATGATGAGGCATGGTCTTTGAGTCAAATAAGACTTAGATCCATCCAAAGAATTTACACAGTAATTCATATTTGTTCAAACTCTGCCCTCTGCTATGGCATCCAGAGCTGCCCTTCTTTATCATCTGGATTGTGTTCATGCTTCAAAACCAGCCCACATCCCACACCCATCATCAACTCTTCTGTAATTGTTACACCCAGTCATATTTTCTTATATCTTCTTAATAAATCACTGACTCATTCGATATTAATAATATATTTGCTAAGCATCTACTATGTGCCAAGCAGGAGCTTTAATGTTTTAATCATCAATCAGGGACTTTCTCTCTTGTTCTTGAATTTTGTGCTTTGGTTTTGAATCTCCAAATACCCCCTTCTGTTTCCTTAGAGGGTTAGAAACATATATTAAATGTGCTAAATATATTCTTTATTTCTTCCAACAATTCTCCGTACATGCACTATTTGTTGAAAAAAGGAGGAAGAAGCTAATATTTCCTAGGAGGAACTTGCAAGAGCTAGATCAGGATCAGAGTTGACAGGTAGACTATAATCTTTATGTCTTCTGTTCACCTTCAGCTTCTGTTGAATGAGTCTTCTTTTCCAGACATTAAATGTCCCCCAGCCTCTCAGAGCATGTTCTGCTGAATCAGGTGCCTGTTTTAGGCTGCAATATTGACATGTCCATTGACCATATCTAGGGGTCCACATAGAGTTTCCCTGAAAGTTCTGTTACCTGAATGCCCCTTAACTTTTGAAACTCAACAATGAAGCCTGCCCCATTTGGTTTTCTGAATCTCAGAGTCCCCACTTGAATTGGACAAAGATTCTTACCACTGTTGCTATAAGAAATACTTTTCCTCTAATGAGCTCACAAATCTCTGCTCTGTGCTATTTTTCCCTTCAGAGCACTGACCTTTAGGGCACAAGAACCCTTTCTTCTCTAAGGACTTGGAAGAAAACAAACAAATAAAAGGAGATGACTGTTAATCAGAAAGAAAGGTGATGACTAGGTTGGTCTTCAGCTAGAAGAATTTTTGTTGCCTGAGACCTTTTCACATGCTGTTTCTACTTTGTAGATTATTTTGGTTAATTCCTCCTGTGGATCTGTTATCTCTATAGCCTATTTATCCATTAGGAGGCTTTTATTTTTTTTCCAAGAAGGGTTCAAGTTTGATTGTGGTAATGGATCGTGATCAGTTGTCAGGTAAATGTGCAAAACCTAACATTTATTGCACATTTAATTATGCTAGTGCTTAGCCAGGCATGGTGGCACACATCTGTAATCCCAGTGACTCAGGAGGAAGAGGCAGGAGGAGAGCAAGTTCGAGGTTGGAGGCAGCTTATGTGACTTATTGAAACCCCATCTCAAGGCAAAATATAAAAACAGGGATTGAGGGTATAGCTCAGTGGTAGAGAGCTTGCAAAGTATGTGTGAGGCCCAGGGTTCAGCTTTCCAGTACCACAAAAATAAAAATAAAAATAAAAAATAAATTATACTGGTGCCTTAGCACTTAGCATGCTTGGTTTGCTATAACAATTGCTGTAGATTGGATTGTTATTGTTGTTAGGTGCCGTTAAGTTGGATCCAACTGATAGTGACCCTGTGTACAACAGAATGAAACACTATTTAACACTGTGCCATGCACATGATCTTTTTATGTTTGAGCCCACTGTTTCGGCCACTATGTTTCTTCTCATTTTGAGTCATGCCACATCTGTAAATGGAGATCCCAGGGGCTGTACTCCATTTCCATCATTAAGGTCGACTCTTTGAGAAGGCAACTCTTCCTCAGTCATCTTCTGAATGCCTTCCAGCCTGGGTGGGGGCTCAGTGCTCATTTTCTGGCACTACATTTGACAGTGCTTGTCTGCTATTCACAGAATTTTCAATGGCAATTTTTTTCAGAAGTGCACCGCTAGGTCCTTCTCCCTATTCTGACTTTGTATGGAAACTCAGTTGAAACCCACCAATGATGGGTGGCCCTGCTAGTATCTGAAATGCTAATGGCATAGCTTTCAGCATCACAGCAACACCCAAGCCCCTACAGCACAACAAGCTAACAGATATGTGGGGGTAGACTTGGTAGCCTATGCAAAAGATATTTATTTGTCACAATTCTGAGGACTGGGAAGTCAAGGTGCTGGCAGGCATGGTGTCTGATGAGGGTCAGCTTCTTGACTTGTAGACAGCTGTCCTCTCCATGTGTGCTCACATAGTACTTCCTTGGCATGCAATCATGGAGGGAGAGAGCTCTTTTGTCTCTTCTTCTTATGAGGGCACTAATTCCACCAGGAGAGCACCACCCTCTTGACCTCATCTAATCTAATCACCTCCGGGAGGCCCTACCTCCTAGTAGCTTCATGTTGGAAATTAGGGTTTCAACATATGAATTTTGGAAGGGCACAAACTTTCAGTCCATAATAGCCAGATTGTAGTTTAAGTATAATTTTTGCTTTTTCTAATAACTAAGGAGATTGACATTTTAACTTCACAGGCAAAAATAAATAAATAAATAAATAAATAAATAAATAAATAAAAACAAAAAAACCCTGCGTTCCAGAGACGTGAATACAATGCTGGATTGATCTGCCCTGGACCTACCATGGAATACTGATCCTGAAATTTATCTCAGTCTCCTCTCTTTCCCATTGGAGAAGAAAAAGGACTCCCAAGTATATCCAAACTCACTTTGAATTCCAAGATTTGAGTCCTGACTCTGTTGCTTTAGACGTGAGGCTTTCAATAGGTCATCTAACTTTGCAACTTGAGTATTCCCCAAACCCACGGGGATAACTTTCTTTTGGGATGAGGAAGAGAACTAATTAGTGCCACAAGCTTACATGGGGGTTGGCCTTATTTAACACTCAAAGGATGTTCAGTGGACAGATGAATGGGCCCCTTCTTCACCAAATCAGTTCCTTAGTGGGGAGGGATGGAAGAAAATGACAAATTAATAAGATAATTTAAGTCAGTAATTAGTCCGATCGAAGAAAATAGGAAAGAAGTTTTTCACTTGGGTAGTCTGGGGAAGTCTGCATTTCAGGAGGAGGGAGCTATGCAGAGATCCAGGGAAAGAATGTTCTAGACATGGAAAAGGACAAGTGCAAAGACTATGAGCTGAACAATGCTGAAACTCTGGAAAAGCTGAAAAACTAGCGAAGTGTCTGGTGTGTTGTAAGTAAAAAATGAGGCTTTAGGTGGTAAGGAAGGAGGCAAGGACAGAGCGATATGGCATCGTTTGACAGAGAGGAAGAGAGATAGGATCTGAGAACACAAAGACTGTACAACATACAAAAATGGTGAGATATACATGTGACATATGAGGTGGGGGGAAAGACTGGGGGCGAGGCGGGGATCAGGGAAAGAGAAGGAAGACTGCTGGATGTCCCCCACTTATACATCGCCTGCTTGCACCGTGGAGCCGTGAGGCCTTCCATTCCACTTTAAAGTATAACAAGATTTTTAAAAGTTAACGAGGTTGGAGGGAAAATATTCCATATGTTCAGTGTGGGTGAATGGTGTTCAAATGTAACTCTCAACGATTTCCTTCTTGGGTTTTGTGAGACAAAATTTATACCCTTGGTGATAATGGTGGCCTTTTTCTTTCGTTTTCTTAGTTTTCCTTTCTCTTTCTTTGTGTGTGTGTGTGTGTGTGTGTGTGTGTGTGTGTGTGTGTGTGTGTGTCTTTGGGAACCATGGGGACAGAATATTCCACCCCAGCCGGCAGCTGTATATCTTTCAAACAGTGGTTCCACAGGCCAAATCCCCCTCCAAATTATTTATGGCTCCCATTGAAGCCGGCAGGATTCAGGCGCCAATCTAGGGGGTCAGCAATGGGCCTCTTTGTTGAACACAGGTCATCGGGAGACGACTCTGGCTGTGACTGCTATGTGAACCTCCGCTGTCGTAGAGATGGTTATGTAACTTTAAACAGTAATGACATTTTGCAGAGAAGTGCTTTTTAATTGCTATGTCTTCATTATTCTCTTTTGAAATTGCTCAGGAGATTCTGCCTCAGAGACAGCTCGGCATGTTCCGAGTTTCCATTTTTAAAGAGCAGCTAGTTTTGTGTTTCAGCTGCTCCCAGAAAACCCCCAACCCTAAACTTCGTCTGTTTTCAGTTGCCTTAAATGGGGTAGGTAATACTGCCTTTTGTATCCCTGCCAAACGGAGAAATGATTTGACGCAATTTTCTAAAAATGCTCTCCCCAAATTCCTTTTGGGCTGGGACCCAGAATAGAATATTTTATCCCATACAAAAGGGAGAAAGAAAATGATGAGCAAGCTAGAAAAATAGGACTGAGAATATAGCCTATAGAGTCCCTTTAAGCAACCGAAACTTAAGCCCAATCCATAGACCAAATTGCCTATAGGGGATTGGAATCGGCTAAAAATAAATTTTGCTTTGGAAGAGAAAATGGTGATATAGATAAAATGATTCAATAATGCATACTATGAAAGAATTGTAGACTCAGTTTAGAAGGGGCATTACAGTTTGGTTTGTCTGGCCCAACATTTTGGTATCTGTACAGTAGCCTTCCCAAGTCATCACTCATTCTCACATGGAGCCCTTACTAATTGGTTTGGAGTTTATCCAGTCTTACAGCAGACTATTGTCCAACTGCACTGCTGTATCTGTTAGAATGCCTTCTATGTAGATGACACGTATACCCTCCTGAACAGCCCTCCCATTCAAGAGGCACAGAATTTGAAATCCTCTTCTTTGTGAAAGTGCTTCAAAGAACTACAGATTCCCTTCTAAAAATACCTGCAGTTATTGTTCTTTCACTTATACTGAAAGTTCTGTTGTCAGAGGAGGGATATCATCATTATCATCATCTTCATCATGTTCATCATGATCAGTAGCAACAGCTTCATCACATCAAAAGTTAGGAATTGATAACATTTGTTTGCTTGCTATGTTCTAGGAATTTTTCCAGGAAATTTACAGGTATCTTGCACTTAGTTCTCTTAATATTCCTCTGACATGGGTACTAACAAGATTTCTGTTTGAGCAGAAGAGAAAGTGGAGCCTTAGAGAGGCTGAAGAATTTGCTTTAGATGACTTGGACGGCCAGGAGAGGAGCCCAACTGTTAGGATGACCAGCTCTTCACCAAGGGACTGGGTTTCCTGCCATAGGCGTGCTGTAAGCACACTCTCCTTTCCCACTGGGCTTCTTGGAAAGTTGTCAGTTTTAGTTGTCATATGAGGACCAATGGGAATGGTAGGGCTTTCTTATTTTAAATGTGTGTATAATTTGAAGGAAAAAAGAAAAACTCAGAAACACAACTAAGAAGTAGAAAGTAAAAGAAATGCCAAGTTTATTCAGCCAATACATGGTGAACAGGTTTAGGGAGTATCCCTGAAGCCTGAATGAGAAAGGATAATAATCCAAATAAGAATACTATTCTCTTTTACACTTTTACAACATGATTCTAGTATGTATTTGAGGTTAAAGCTGTTAGTGCCCCTGAAGAAGATGGAGAGAGTTCTCTTGGGTGGATGTGCCTTAATGGATTAGGTTAGCCCAGAATTTCCTTCTATCTGTGCACTATGGGCAATAAAGAGCCCACTCTGCCAACATTTCAGGTTACCAGAGAACTGCTCACACCCAGATAAATCCTTCTCCATCATTGGGTCTCAGGATTAAGGTTTTGATTATTCAAATATAGAGAATAGATGGTGAGATGGAGCCAAGGGTGCTCATCCTGTAACCATTTGCCAGCCACTTCCCCAAAGTGCTCCTCAGTTTCATTTTTAGAGCAAAGAAGAAAAAACTATCTCTGATGTCCTTATTCAGTGATATTTTAGTTTTTATGGTATACACTTTTATTAAATTCTATCGCTCTAATTATATTGCTCTTGCCTGTGATCCATAAGATGAACTCCATGTTATGTAGTCTGGCTTCTTTCTCTCTGCACTACCTGTTTTTTTTTTTCTTTAATTGGAAAATTTTAATGTACACCTTAATGTGATTTATTCTGACATGATTTTCATTGTGGCATTTCCATATGTGCATTTTGATGTACATTATTCATATAGGTGCCCCCGTACCCTCTTATATGCGTTGCACCTCTATTGCCTACAGGCATAGCCCTGTGGCTTCTGATGCCATCAGATCTCGAAAGCTAAGCAGGATCGGGCCTGGTTAGTGCTTGGATGGGAGACCTCCCAGGGACACCAGATGCTGTAGGCTTGGGAGAAGGACCTAGCAACCCACTCCCCAAAATCAATCTGCCATTGAAAACCCTGTGAATAGCAGAGCTGCACTGATAATAGTGTTTCACTTGTTGTATGTAGGGTCGCTATGAGTCAGGCACCAACTCGACAGGACCTAACAATGACCAATGATGCACCCATATCCGTCCAAGTTCATTTCATCAGAAACTCCAGACACATGTATTCTACCTTGGATCTTTCTGTTCCTCTTTTTAGAATGTCTTTCCTATTCTTTTCACATGGTGGTCTCTTACTTGCTTTTCAACCAGCCCAAATTCTTTCTATGTACAAAGTCTTCCCTACTGCCTGAGCCATATTATTTGGAGTCTTCTGCTGTCCAGTTTGTTCCAATGGCTCTCTCTGCTATAGGCCTATAAAGTGTGTTATGATGATGTGTGTCCATATCTAGCCCTGCTGAATATATTGTAAACTCCTCTAGGGCAGAAATTGTTTTTTTTTTCCTTTTATATCTATAGACCTGGTACCTAGCTCAGGACTTGCTCTTCATAAATAGGATTCATAAATATTTTATGAAAAGGAAAGAAAATGAAGGAAATAAGGAAAGATAAACAATAATGTTGTGCTTTCAATAAAGGTTTTCTTCCCAAATGGAAAAGATATGTATTAGGTCTGCTGCAGTCATAGTACTAATATAACAGAATGGAGTATGCATTTCAAGATGGCCAAGGTCCTGACTCTAGGAGTCTAAGCAGAGCTGATACCACTGACCTCGCTGATTATGCCTTGTCTGTGCTTAGGTAGGTCCAGAAATATTTTGGTTCCAAAACATGGGGAAAAATCTAGCGGCTTCCGATTCCTATGTAACACTTTTGAAAACTGTTAATGAAACACCTTTTTTAACCTTTCTGATTTCCCTTCTTGCTGCTCTTGAACAGGTCTTCAGATAATCTTCCCTCAGTATCTGCAAGAGAAGTTTGTCCAGTCAGCCTTGAGCTACATCATGTGCAATGGCGAGGGGGAGTATGTGTGCCAGAACAGCCAGTGCCGGTGCCAGTGTGCCGAGGAGTTCCCGCAGTGCAACTGCCCCATCACCGACATCCAGATCATGGAGTTCACACTGGCCAACATGGCGAAGGCATGGGCTGAAGCATACAAGGACCTGGAGAACTCAGGTAGAGAGCCTAACGTAGGGCGATGGCATGCATGGCTCTGAGCCAAGTCTAGAAAAGGCTCCTCATCCAACTGGAGTAAAGACTGAGGTGAGAGGAAATTCAGGGACCCCACGCTCTCACTTTGGCAGGTGCAGAACCAGGTAGAGTAGCTGTCATGGAGTGGCACTCTGTAAATCTCCACTGAGTGAAATACTAAGGAGCCCGATCCAGTTTGTGGTCATAAGATATATTATTGCTGATGTACTCAGAAGACAGAGTAAGACCACATTGTTTTGTTATTAGGTGCTGTCGAGCTGGTATCCAACTCATAGCAATCCTATGAACAATAGGTGAAACAGTATGTTTGTGCTTCTCTGCTGTTCATAGGGTGTTTAATTTGGGGGAGTGGGTTGCTGGGTCCTTCTCCTAAGCCTATAGTGCCTGGTGTTCCCAGGCGGTCTCCCATCCAAGTACTAACAAGGCCTGACCCTGCTTAGCTTCCGAGGTCAGACTGGATCAGATACTGCAGTGCTTTGGCTGCAGGCCAATACCACATAGGAAACCTCAAAAGAGTAGAGAGTCAGAGGTAACTGTATGTATGTATATAAATCAATCAATAAGTGCACACACACACATGTGTGTGTATATGCATATATGTGCATGTGCATGTATGTCTGCACTTATGGATTTCGAAATACAGATATTCAAGAAACAGACTGTCAAAGCTGTCAGTTACTTTTCTGCTAGGTTAGCTATTTCCTGCTTTTCATGCTCCAGAAAAATAAGTTACAGAAAAGGAAAGTCAGTTACTCAGGGTAATAAAATGGGTAAGGTTTACAGTTAGATCTCTGCCTTCATGCAGCTTTACATTTCGTCAGATAAAGGCAGGCATTAGATAAACTATGTAAATGTTTATGACATTTCAAGTGTCCATGTGTAAAGAAAGAGGAGCAGCTGAGAGCAAATGATGACAAGTTGGGGCCAATGTAACCAGAAAAGTTAAGAAAGGCAAGGCTGAGGAAGAGCAGAGGCCTAAGTGCCTGACTGTGGTACAGAGGTCAGATGAGTGCAGGCAGATTACTGAGAGGCACGAGGTACCTACGAGAAAGATGACCCTCCACGTGGGCGAGGGAATTGCCCCAGGAGTACACCAGGAATGCGCAGAGGGATTCAGGTATTTAGAAGGTAAAACTGGCAGGGATTGATGACAGATTGGCTATGGGAGTAGAAAAGAAAGGGGATCAAATGATGTCCAAGAATCTAGTTTAAAAATTCATGTTAGATAACTTTATGGATGCTGGGACCTTTCACTGAGCTACAGCACCCTAGAAGGTTTGGAAAGAAGATACCATTCTTAGTTTTATCATGATAAGCTTAAAATCGTTGAGACTTCCAAGAAGAGATGCCAAGCAAGTAGTTAGCATATAATGTGTCCTCAAATATCTATTCAACAAATGGTCCTTCGTGTAAGAGCATTACTGCTTCTAAAACAACTTCATATTCCCTAAACCGGGTAGAACAACTGCATTAAAGCAGGCAGTGATGTTCCTGTATTCCAGAGGAGAGAGGACAGCAAGGCTCAGGATCTTCCCCAAGGTTACACAGTTTGTAAATGACAGCATTGGTAATAGAATCCCTGATCCTATATCCAGGGCTCACAGCAGCTTTTGCAACTTATTAATTCTACTTTACCCCCAGGCTTTAGTTCCCTCATCTGATAAATGAAAGGACATGTTTGTGTTTTTAATATTTGAATTTATTTAAGTCTTTAGCTAAAAAACCCTTTGATCAAACAAAATCTTACCTTGGAGCCACTGTGTACCACAGATAAAAGCAGAGCTTCATGGAGCAGGATTTGAAAATGACTGGTTTCCATGAACTCTAAGCCCCCAGCCAGCTCTGGGGGCACAGGATGCATCAGGGACTCTGTTCTTGCAGGGTCACACAGCTCGAAAGAAGCTGTGGATACCTTATGAACTTGACCCCATTAGTCTATTTGAATTCCTAGGAACCCATAAAAGAGAGAGGATCATGATGGAAATGTATTATGATGATTATTTGGCCTTTAAAAAAGCATTTGATAAAGTCTCTTTGCAAAGAAATTCTACTGATTACTTAAAACAGTAATGTAGGCTACATGCACAAGTGGCAGGGATTTATAGCACACAATCCTAATTCCCGTGGAAGAGAAGCCACTTGGAGCAAGTAGGTAAGGAAACAAAAAGCTGAGATGCTGTAGAATAAGGATAGAATAAGGAAGGCATTTACATCACTCTTTCTCTCAATAATGTATACATTTCTTGTAGATATTCTGTATTTATCCATCTCAAATGATTTTACCCATTAAGACTAATCCATTCATCCTAACGTGCATACATCAGTGGCTTGGGCTTATATATGTTTCTTCTTTACATTTTTAGTCCTTAATCTTAATGACTCAGCCCCAGATAATTTAAAGGGAATAATGACTAGCCCCAAGTAAAGACCTTGGATTCTTTGATGTCACCAGATTGTTGGCAGTGAAACAGAACCTAGTTTCTATGCATGAATGGGAGTCTATGCCTCCTTCCTTTGGAGAAGGGCTCTTCTCCTTTTAGTCAAGAAGTTAAAACATTAAACTTTTAAATTCTATTTTTGTATCAGATCCAATTTGAGTTCATTGAAATGACTGTTGTCCCCTTTTAGGTCAACAAAGCCTACTACAGGATGATTTGTATTTCATCTATAGGAGGAGAGTCAAGCTGGAAAATTAGCACAGGTCATGAGAACTAGTCTTCTGCCTCCAGTTAGCTCACTGAATAAATCAGTGCAGAGTTCCACCTTGTTTGTGTTAGTCAGCTTTCTGTTACTATCACAATACACCTGAGATAAATACCTTAAAGAGAGGAAAGGCTGATTTTTAGATCATGGTTTCAGAAGTTTCTATCCATTCTCATTTGGTCCTGTTGCTTTGGACCTGTGGTGGCATAGAATATCACAGTGGGAACATGTAGCAAAGGAGATCTGTTCATTGCATGTTGGACAGAAAGCAAAAGAAAGAAAGAAAGATGGGAAGGGCCTGAAGCCCAAAATCTCCTTCAATGGTACACTCCCAGTAACCCAACTTCCTTCCACTAGGCTCCACCTACTAAAAATTCCACCACCTACCAACAGTGCCAACTGAGGACCAAATCTTTAACTCATGGGCCTTTGGGAGGTGTTCCAGATCCAAACTATAGCATTTGGCAGTCTTTTGCTACTATTCATTGATTACTTCCTGTGTATCAGGAACTATTTGACAGCTACAATCTTATGCCACTCTCTCAACATTTGGATTAGGCACTGTTATACTTATTTGACAGGTGGAGAAACTGAGGCCTTGAAAGAATAAAGGTCTCACAGCTGTTTATTGGTCAAGATGTGATTTGAACCCTTTCATATTTGGCAGTCTATAACAAATTGCTTGAGGTTTCCTAGGAGTCAAAGACTTCTATTTTCTGTACCTGTTTTCTCTCAATAAACTACGCCTCAGAATTGCCTCCTTTGTGTGCTTACAGGAAGTATAATATGCAAAATAAGAATATAAAATTTGGAGCAATGGTAGGCCTTAATTCTACACTCCATTGGCCATTTCACCTTGGGCAAGTTAGCTAATTTTTCTATGCCTTCATTCTATAAAATGGGGGCACTAAAAATACCTACTTCATAGGTTTTCTATAAAAATCATAAGTAATGTAAGGACTAGGTGCTTAGGATTGTGCCTGGTGCCTATTGAAATCTATGTAAGCATTTTAAAATAAAATGAATATATAATATGTCTGAAATGTCCTTGTAGGTTTTATAACATGAAGTAGAATTATTAGGCTGTGATATATTTTTTAATCTAACCATTGGACTTTTTCTTGCTGCAAAGTGATCAAGCTTTTAATTCTTTAATTTTCCTAGCAGTTGGAGTAGGGGGATGGGGCTAGGGGGACAGAGAATATTAGACTGGAAAATAATAGCTGAGGTTTTAGACCTGGCTCTTGTGTTCCCTTCAGAAAATCATTTTTCCGCTCTTGGCTTCAGGTTCCCTGTCCTGTATGTAGAATAAGAATGCTGAACTAGATCATGTTAAGGTTATGTCATATTGTAGGCCATAATTATGCTTTAAGAACCAAATGCTACAAAGGGAAGCAGAAACCTTTACCAAAGAGACCCGAGGGCTTGTCATCTCTCAAGCTGGAGTTTCCCAGCATTTATGATGATGGTGTTGCATGGTCCACACAGAATTTCAAATAACAGTGGGATCACTGGGCAGGGAGGTCCATCCATCTCGGTTCTCTATTAAACTTGCAGATTCCATCAAAGGAAAAGTTTCAGTCGAGTGCTAGTATGCCTTTAACACCTCTCTAGCATGTGTTGTGCCTGCAGCTATAGCCCTGTGGCATCTGATCCCGTCAGATCTCAGAAGCTAAGCAGGGTTGGGTCTGGTTAATATCTGGATGGGAGACCGCCTGGGAATACCAGAAGCTATAGGCTTGGGAGAAGGACCGGGCAACCCCCTCCCAAAAATCAATCTGCCATTGAAAACCCTATGAACAGCAGAGAAGCACTGACAATAGTGTTTCCCCTGTTGTACAGAGGGTCACTATGAGTCGGATACTGACTTGACGGCACCTAACAACAACAACAACATGTGTTAATTTCCTGTATCTCAAAGTGAAAGAAGGCATGGGGCTTGATCACTTAGCAGGCAACAGTATCTAGCTAGAACTTATTAATATTGTTTTCTTCACGTTTATTTTCACAGCTCTCATTCTACTGAAGGCATTCAATAGTGATTCTCCATGTACAATTGAATAAACATGTTTTGAGTTTGAACTCAAGAATATGAAACTTCATTAGAAAGCACAATGCTAGGAAAAGGGCAGGCTATGCAGAGTCCTGTGGGCCTCAGGGAAGTTGTTCTTATTCTCAGGCCTCCCTACTGACAGATGAGACTAAACATTACAAAGATCTTCATGCTTAGCCCTTCTGCCCTGCTTAGTGCTTCTCTCTTGGCTTCTGTCTCTTGCCAGATGAGTTTAAATCATTTATGAAACGTCTCCCCAGCAACCACTTCCTGACCATCGGTAGCATCCACCAGCACTGGGGCAATGACTGGGACTTACAGAACCGCTACAAGCTCCTACAGAGTGCCACCGAGGTGCAGAGGCAGAAGATCCAACGCACTGCCCGCAAGCTCTTCGGCCTCAGTGTGCGCTGCCGCCACAATCCCAACCACCAGCTGCCTAGAGAGAGGTATGTGCTGCCACTGCCCCCAGCTCCACAGGCAAAAATCTAGCACCTGGCATTGATAAGTTTCCACTCAGTCAGCACAGAGGAACAAGCAATGCTGGTGGTGTGTTTAGGGGTGGCAAGTGTAGCTTTGGGTGGTCTGGACCAACAGTGTTCCAGACTGTCTCTGGCTTCTCACCCACCAGCTCTTGGTCACATTGGATTTTACATTGTTTCCTGAATATACATACAGTTGATCTTCCATATCTGTGGTTTCTCCATCCGTGAATTCAATATAGCTCAGATTGAAAATATTTTTAAAGATTGCATCTAGGGCTTGGGATGTAACTCAATGGTAGACTGTATGCATGAATGAGATCCTGGGTTTGATCCCTAGTACCATACAAGCACACAAAAATTACATCTCTGTTCAATGTGTTCAGACTGTTATTCCCTAAACAATATAGTACAACAATGATTTGCTTAGAATTTACACTATATTAAGAAATACGAGTAATCTTCTAATTGTTAGATGCCATTGAGTTTGGTCCAACTTGGGAGCTCTATGTACAACATATGAAACACTCCCTGACACTGTGCCATGCCTGACATTATTTTCAATGCTTCTCTGCTGTTCATAGGGTTTTCAATGGCTAATTGTTTTCTGGGAGTGTGTTGCCAGGTCCTTCTCCCAAGCCTGCAGTACCTAGCATTCCCAGGCGGTCTCCTATCCAAGTACTAACCAGGCTCGACCCTGCTTAGCTTCTGAGATCTAACAAGAATGGATGCCAGGGTGTAATGGTGGCAGGCACAAGTAATCTGGAGATGATTTACTATACCAGCAGTCATGCCTAGTTTATGTACAAATACTACCTCATTTTGTATAAGGGATTTAGCATCCACAGATTTTGACATCCATGGGAAGTCCTGAAAGCAGTTCTGCAGGGATACCAAAAGAGGCTGTCTGATGAACTTCCTGTCTCTTTGTTGTTCCTGATCTATCTGACCAAGGAAGATACCTGACAGTAGCCCCAATAGCTATGTGGCACTATTCTGGTTGGTTAAAATGTATTATCTATTTAATTTTAAAAATTACTTGGCAAAGTAGATTTTAGCATTTCCATCTTAATAATAAATAAATTGAGTCCAATAATTAACCAGTCAACTTATGTATTATCAGAATTTGGTTAGGGCCTGGGGTAGAGTGAGCCAGTATTGAATATTGGTGCCAGGGTGGGAGCCCACAGAAAGTAGGCGCCAAAGCCTTCCCAGGACAGCTGAACTTCCTGGGCCTGACTGTGGGCTTCCATCTAACGTCTGAATCTGAGGCTCTGATGAGCATCTCTCACACTGGCAGGGCACTTCTCTGCAGTGGAGCAGTGTCAGACAGAGGTGCTAACACTGGACACTTTGGGCCACCTCTAGCTGAGCAAGTTTGTATTTGCAAATGGACTGATTGCTGTTTCAATTTGTCTGCTTCTTGAACTCCATGGGAGATGATTGCTCTAAGCAGGTGCTGTTATTACAACAGGTGCCACTGAGATTTTTACTTGTCTCACAGAGGGGTGGCACTGAGGCAGAAGGGGAGAGGGAAAGAGC
This sequence comes from Pedetes capensis, assembly GCA_007922755.1. Lineage (NCBI taxonomy): Eukaryota > Metazoa > Chordata > Mammalia > Rodentia > Pedetidae > Pedetes > Pedetes capensis. The sequence continues at coordinate 91,526 of VMDO01003539.1, forward strand.
ATAGGGCATTAACTGCACACGTGTAGGTTGAAACCCTGGCTTCATCCCACCACTTCCTAGCCATAAGCCTTTATGTATCTGTACCTCATTTGCAAAACTAGATAATAACACTTGCCTTCAGGTTAAGTATGAGCATTAAGATTTTAAAATTTAAAGAGCCTAGTAAATTACCCGAGTCAGTTAGATAGGGGAGAGAGGGAGAGAGAGAGAGAGAGAGAGAGAGAGAGGTGTGTGTGTGTGTGTGTGTGTGTGTGTGTGTTATTTATATAGAATATATGTTCTAATGATCAGGCATCACATATGAATTAATAATTTCCTTCTTGCTACAGTCTTATGAACTAGTACTCTTACTACTCTTATTTCATAGATAAAGCAACTGAGGCAGAGCCAGGTTAATAATATCCCTAAGGTCAATGAATGTTAATCAGTTTATTGTTATTTGAAAGTGATGTTTACCTGTAGGATTTATCAAGAGGTCAATTATAGATATGTAGAGCTTGTCTTAAAAACTTACTGGAAAGTTAATATTGGGCTGGAAGGCAAACGGGTATTTTGGTTATCTATTGGTGCAAAACAGTTTGCCTTAGTGGCTCAAATTGACACTCTATTAGCATCCCTTAAGATTCTGTAGGTTGATTTGGTACAGTGAGGGAGCTTTCAAGCTGGATAGGGCTGGAATCAGTGAAGGCTTACCTGGACTCAACCTCCAGGGGGGTTCACTCCCACTCTGGGGTTGATGCTGATTATTGACTAGGAGCTCAAGTGGAACTATCAACCAGAGTGCTTAACATGTCCTTTCCACAGGCCATGGGCTTCTTGAAGCATGGCGGCTGGGCTCTGAAACGGGGGCATCTTGAAAACTAAAAGAAGCTGTAAGAGTTCATCAAACTTAGCCTTGGAAGTGAGAGAGTATCACTTCCACTGTATACTCTTGGCCTATAGCCTATCCCAGATTCAAAAGTCCAAATAGTGGGATGGATATTTTATTGTGGGGGATGGGATAGTCTCCTTTTCCTAGGTACCATAGGAAAAATTAGGTATAATTGGAGATAGACGTGGCTATACCAAATAGAGCGAATTAGATTAATAACTCGTCTCTCTCAAGTCAGTGTCTGAGTCTTAGCAACCCTATGTACAACAGGTGAAATTCTATTGTCAGTGATTCTCTGCTATTCATAGAGTTTTCAATGGCAGATTGATTTTGGGGAGTGGGTTACTGGGTCCATCTCCCAAGCCTACAGCACCTGGTGTTCCCAAATGGTCTCCCATCCAAGCACTGACCAGGCCTGACCCTGCTTAGCTTCTGAGATCTGATGGGATCAGATGCCACAGTGGTATGGCTGCAGGCAGATTAATAACAATAGTATCAATAATAACAAAAACAATAATAACAATCACATAGCAGTAACTACTACTTAATGAGCAGGTTATAATATAGCAGATAACAGAGCTGACTATATGTGTAGATCCTGGATTCAGGCTGCCTGGGTTCAAATCCCGGTTTTGCCACCTTATACTATTACAGTGGGCCAAGTTATTAGCATCTTTGATCCTCCATTGTCTCACCTATAATTATAGCTAATGACATCACCTACACCATCGGATTGTTTTGAAGATTAAATGCTTTAACTCACAAACAGGACTTAGAATGGTAACTGGCACATGGAAAACATTCAATACATGATAGCTACTTTTCTTCTTACTGTTTTTTTACTTTATCCGAATACTGATATTTACACATAAATTTCTTATCACATGGTGATCACCCAATGAAACTGAGTGTTGATGATGGTGACATATGTTTTTTCATTTGATCCTCACCCTATCTCTGTGAAGGAGATGGTATTGGATCTATTTGACATTAAAGGAACTGAAGAGACAGAGCTATAATTCATTCATCTAAGGTCACACAGCAGGTAAGCAACAGGTTTAGAATTACCTTGCTGCCTGCACTAATGCACATGGAGGAGAAGATGGCTCTAGAGCAGCAAGATGTTGTCTAAGTGGTGTGTGGTGGCAAAGAGAAGGCTATGCTGAACTGAGGGTATCAGTTATGTGGTGATGCCAAAGGCAGGATTAGCTCCCCGAAGTTGTAGAACAGGATTGGGGTTTATAAGCTCTAGTCTACTGAGCTGAGATTCAAGAAATGGATCTGTGGTGAGCCTAACAGTGACCCTCCCATTGTGTAGCCCTGAATCAATCCTGGAGTCCAGGCAAAGATCAGACAGACACATTTCTTAGAGGTAACAAGGTGAGGCCTGGCTTAGTGCAGGCAACTTAACTTTTCCCGAGAGCTTACTATGCACCAGGCTTTGAGATGGATAAGACTCACCCCACCAAGGCTCAGTTCTTATTGAGAGGAGCACAATAAGACTAATTCCAGACCATAGCTACCCCTGGGGGATTTGCCACTCAACTGCATATTTACTAGGTTTGCATTTTGTCTGAGATTGTGAATGAGGTTCTGAGCATACTGTGGCATATTTCTGTTTAGCCCACAAGAGAGCTGGACCTGGTGTCAGACCATGGTACTGAAGCTGGACATGTCAAACAAAACAGGGACCCATACGGAAGTTTCCTGTGAATTTTTTCAGTGCCTGGAGACCCCTACATTGTGCTGAGTTACAAAAAAGGAAAGGCAGGAGATGGACTTTGAGTTTGGTCACTGCTATTACTGCACATGGAGATGTTTTAGGACTTGATTTTTTCATCTGTAGGATGAATATAATAATTTTAGCTGGTCTGCTTATTGGGCTAACCACAGGTAGTATGTGAACTTGTAAATTGGGTGCTCTATGAAAGGAGGTTAAGCAAGCAAGGTGAAGTTGAAACCAAATCACGCAGAAGAGAATGAGGCTGAGTTTAGGTCCAAGGTGACACTTAATAGTGAATACTTGTCAAGCATTCATCATGCACCAGGTAGTATGCTATGACTTATGCCTCATATAATCATCCAAACAATCTTATGAAGTAGCACTAATTCATCTTACTTTATGAATGTGGAAATTAAGGCACAGCAATGTTAAGCGACTTGCTGAAGATTATGCATCATGTAAGAGGCAGAACTCAAACCTAGGTAGAATTTTTTCTTATAACTTCTATGCTACTCTACCTATCCCTCTGGCAAGATGATCTGAGATATTTTGATGATATGCCAAGACTGAAAACTGTACCACAGTGATAGAAATCATCTTTTGTTCCATAAGGGAGAGGGAAGGAAGAAAGGACGGTAGAAAGAAAGGAAGAAAGAAAAGAGGAAGGAGGGAAAAAAGAAGAAGAAAAGATAAGAAAGAAGAAAGGGAGAAAGAGAGGGTATATAAAATCATCTCAGGAAATGCTACGTTCATCTGACTTCATGTGATGCCATAAATACTTACTGACCACCTGTTCACCCAGACCTTTGCCAACCACTGGAAGATATTTAAAAATATAAGCAATGTATCTTTCTCCTCACAGCATCATTTCCTAGCCTCAAGTTGGGCTGAAAAGGAAAATGTTGGGAAGCAAGGAACCTGAGTTCAAGTAGGCATGTTGTTGTTGTTGTTGTTGTTGTTGTCAGGTGCTGTGCGACCCTCTGTACAACAGGGGAAACACTATTGTCAGTGCTTCTCTGCTGTTCATAGGGTTTTCAATGGCAGATTGATTTTTGGGAGGGGGTTGCCAGGTCCTTCTCCTAAGCCTACAGCTTCTGGTTTTCCCAGGTGGTCTCCCATCCAGGTACTAACCAGGCCCGACCCTGCTTAGCTTCCGAGATCTGCCGGGATCGGATGCCACAGGGCTATGGCTGCAGGCCATAAGTAGGCATGAGGTGCAGATTAAATAGTGAACAATTGTACTTCACTTTGAAGTAGAACCTCTCTTTAGCTATTTTTTTTTATGGGAGTTCAGAATTAACACTCATTTGGGAAAATAAGGTAAATTTTTTTCTAAAACAATTTGAAACCAATGGGGTTTAATTATCTTGGAGGTCCTTCCCAACTCTAGGAGAAATAACACTCACAGACAAGGAGAGGGTAATAACTCAACTCAAAAATATTAGTAGAAAGCTAATAATTGAATCTTTGAGTGGCATTGTTCTCAGATAATGCTAATTAGTCAATTCTAATAAGTACCCTATAGTTCAAATTAAGATCTTCTTTTGCCTGAAATTACAATAGCCTCTTAACTAAGTCTCCCAGAATCTACTCTGATCACTTTCCAATTTATATCTCATGAGGCTGTCAGAAATATTACTTAAGAAACAAATACAATCTTGTACCATCCCTGTTTAAAAACCTTTGGTGAATGCTCACTGCTTTGGGGAGAAAGAGTAGAATTTTAAGATAATTTACAGATCTGCCACTAGCTGGCCCCTGCCTACCTCTTACACCAGTTTTCACACCTTTTCTTGATTCTTTTCAGCTATAGCACTCCTAATTTTCTTTCAGTTCACTAAATGTGTACTAGCCCCTCCACTCCACTGGTATATCTCAGGCTTTTCCTCCTACCTGACACGTGCTTCCCTTTTCACTTCATGCCAGTAGCTTCTACTTGTCCTTCAGATCTCAGATCATCTGTCCCTTCTTAGGGAACATGATCCCTCCAATGAAAGCCTACCTCAAGACTTGTTTCATAAGCTTTTTTAGCATTCTACATTCCCAGTAAGGGCTGGGATTTAGCTCAGTTGGTAGAGCGCCGCTCTGCAGTCTCTGAGGTCCCGAGTTTGATTCCCAGCACTGCAATAATGGGAGAAGGATGTGGCAACCCACTCCCAAGGCAATCCTGAAACAATCTGCCATTGAAAACCCTATGAGGGTCGCTATGAGTTGGACACAACTTGATGGCACCTAACAACGACAACAAATTCCCAGTAAAATGAAAATCCCAGTTTACCATTATACTTTTGTTATCTGCTTCCTAATACCTTTCTCGGCACATGCATCTTTCTTCATGTTCTTCATCACTTTTATTCTAAGAACTTCCTAGTTCAGTACCTGGTACATATCACATATTTAGAAAACTGTTCAAAGAATAGATACATAGATTATTTTCTACTTAGAATGTGTCCCTAAGGCATGTCAACATTATCCTCTGAAAACTGACTCTTATTACTATACACAAATGATCCATGGATTTTCAACATAGGTTGGATATGTTTAAATTGTCCTTTCTTCTTCACAAATGAAGAAACTAAGACTAAAGGAAGTTAAGTGACTTGTTCAAGATCACTCAGAGAATTTCTGAACAGAGTGTGACTGAAATTCAGTCCTCTGACTCATGGTTCAGGTACTTTGGTAAAATGGGAACTGCAAATGGAGATTGTCTTCTTCTGACCTAGAGCCAAATTCCATTGTTGTTTTTAGGTACCATTGAGTTGAGTCTGAATCATAATGACCCTATATACAGCAGATCAAAACACTTCCTGATTCTGTGCTAGGCACACAAAGTTTTTTATGTTTAAGCCCATTATTGCAGACACTGTGTCAATCCATCTGGTGGAGGGTTTTCCTTTTTTCATTGACCTGCCACTCTCCCAAACATGATGTCTTTCTCTATCAATTGGTCCCGCCTGACTACATGTCCAAAATTTGTAAGACACAGTCTAGCCATCATTGCTTCCAAGGAGCACTCTGGTTGCACGTCTAGGACAGATCTGTTGGTTCATTGGGCAATCCATGGTATATTCAATAGACATCTCCAGCACCATAATTCAAAAACATCAATTCTTTTCCTGTCTCCCTTCTTCAATGTCCAGCTTTCATAGCCATATAATGTGACTGAAAATACCATGGCATAAGTCAGGGACACCTTCATCTTCAGTGTGACATCTTTACTTTTTAGTACTCTAAAGAGATCTTTTGCCACAGCCTTTCCCAGAGCAATGCATCTTTGATTTCTTGACTGGTGCTTCCATGGGTGTTGATTATAGAGCCAAGCAAAGCAAAATCTTGGATAACTTAAATCTTTTCTCCATTTATTGTGAAGTTACATACTGACTCAGTTGTAAGGATTTTTGTTGTTGTTGATGTTTAGTCGCAACACATCCTGAAGGCTATGTTCTTTGATTTTCATCAGTAAATGTTTTAAATCCTCTTCACTTTCAGCAAGCAGAGTTGTGTCATCTGTGTAATACAGGTTTTTAATGTGTCTTCCTCTGATTCTGATGCCACATTCTTCCTCATAAAGTCCAGCTTCTTAGATTATTTGCTCAGCATATAAATTGAAGAGATATGGTGAAAGTACACAGTCCTTATGCACATCTTTCTCAGCTTTAAACCAGGCAGTGCTTCCTTGTTCTATTCGAACAACTGCCTCCTGGTTCACAACAACTTGCTCAAGGTCATATAGTAAGAAAAATAACTGTATGACCTTGAGCAAGTTATCCCACTCTTCTGGCAAGTTACTAAGAATAACAGCTTTTATCTCCAGCAGGAAAAACTCTCATAATTGATCTCTATTAAAGTGACTGCCAAAAAACTGACCGTCTCCCTTCCATCATACAAAGGTGGTGTGTCTAATCCCTGGAGAAGGACATCGTGTTTAGGAGAGTGGGAGGTCAACAACAACAAAAAAGGAAGACCCTCAACTAGATGGATTGACACAATGGCCGTAACAATGGGTTTAAACATAAAATAATGGATTTAAACATAAAAAAGATCATGCCACAGAATCAGGGAATGTTTCATTCTATCGTACATAGGGTTGCTATGATTTGGACCCAACTCAATGGCACCTAAAACAACAACAACAACAACAACAACAACAACAACAAAAAATATGTGTGTGTGTGTGTGTGTGTGTGTGTAATTGGATCTTTGCAATAGCCCTATAAAATAGGTTCCATTATCTTTCCCATAGTATAGAGCTTGAATAACATGAATGTAAATGCTACAAAAGAAGAAAAAAGGAAATACCCTCTACTTGTGGAGGCTGGAAAATTTTCTTCACTCTTTTCTTAGATTACTCTATACATCCTTTGAATTTCAGATTAAACCCTGATTTCTGAGGAATCCTTGGTGTGATACATTGGACCAAGTTTCACTGTCCTACTGTATGTCTTTATATAATCTTACATGCCATAATTTTCTAGCACTTGATATATTTGCTATTGTGTGTTTAATCTCAGACTTCTATTGACCACAAATTCTATGAGGGCAGAGACTCTGGTGTTTTGTTTTGTTTGTTTTGTTTTGTTTTGTTTTGCTTTGTTTTGTTTTTTGTTCGAGTGTATCCCAAATGACAGGTAAAGTGCCTCACACATAATGATGCAGCATTTGCTGAATTCAAGTGAGACAATATTTGAGATGGGAGTTGAGGGATGGTTATGCTTTCAACTTGCAGGAAAGAGGATGGCTTTCTAATTAGGAAAACAACATATACTCATGAGGAATTCAGTGTGAGGTTAATTTCATCCCGAAGTAGGAAATCAGAAATTAGAGACAGTGTATAAATCAAAACTAAGTACATGGGCTTTGGAACCAAACACTTTAGCGTTTAATCCTGGTGAGCTGTGTGCTCAATGTCTTTTGGGCCTAAGTGTTTTCTCCACAACAAGGATAATGATACCACCTTCCCCACAATCATTGTGAGGATGACCCAAGATATATAAGTGACATTCATTGTTGTTGTTAGGTGCTGTTGTGTCTGACCCATAGCAACCGTCATAGGGTTTTCAGTGACTGATTATTTCTGCAGTGGACTCCTACAACCTTCTTCCATTTTTGCTGTGTTGAGGATAGAACCCAGGTCTTCAGAAAGTGCATTCTACCAATTGAGCTAAACCCAAGGACATGATACACTCTTCGACACTGTGCCATGCCCTGCACTATGTCACTGCCTCTTTGCTATTCATAAGGTTTTCCATGGGTGATTGTTTTGGGATTGTTTCAGGAATGGGCTGCCCAGTCCTTCTCCCATGGTTTTTTTTTTTTTTTTTTTTTTTTGATGCTGGGGATCAAACTGAGGGACTCAGAGTACAGAACAGCACTCTACCAACTGAGCTAAACCCCAGCCCTGGTAACATTCATTGCATAAAGTAAATGGTCAATAAACATTAGCACTTAGTGTAATTTTCCTTACTTTTATTGCATAGAATTCAATCGGTATGTTGGAATAAAATTATAGAGGTATTGAAAACTTAGTTGTGTAGACTTAATCTTATCATTTGGGTCATAGTGAGCCATTTGTAAAGAAAAGTAGAAGTCCTGCTGTGGTTTATTAATTATTCTCTGGTAGTTTTTTGAAAGATGAACTAGAGAGCCAATGAACTGTCTCTCCTGGATATGGAATGATTCAGGGCTCGTTCTCTGTGTTGATGTGAGTGCTACCACTGGTCAAACTTCAGTGAGCACCACACTCACCTAGAGGGTGTTTTGAACAAAGATGGCTTGCCTTTATGCTTAAGATTTTTGAATCAGTAGGGCTGGGATAGGTTCTAAGTCCTAGCTGATATTGATGTCATTGGTCTGGGGATCTCGTGAATCTTAGATTTAAAAACTCCCTTCATTGGCACAAATATAGTCTCACCTGAGTGTATGTACATGGTAGAATCCAAGCAAAAACCACTTTGCCTAAAAGAATCCTATAGGATGTTGGCAAGGTAATGGTGACTGTGGATGAGTAAATTTAGATAATATTCAATTAAACAAAAACAAAACTAAGCAGAGAAAGGGTCAAGTTTGCATATTTCCCACCCTTATCTAAGCTCAGAAACCTTCACTTCGAAGTTATTGAAGAGATTCTGTTCTCCAGAACACATCCTTGGAAAGGAGTATTTTCACCAGGTAAAAAGGCAAGGGACCAGACTCATTGGCATGATATCACAGGTGGTGATTTCCCTTCTTGTCAATTGAGATCCTCATTCTCCAAATCCTCTTCTTGGAGCAGAGTTTCACACACCTTCTGCTTTAGCAGATGCTAATGGCTCTGTATCCCTGCAGGTAGCGCTCCTGCTGAGAGGTGGCAGGAATGCTAACCAGCAGCTGCCAAAGTAACAGCAGGAAGGTGCTCCATTTCTGGTATAATTAGGGAATAAATTTACCCCACTTGGTTTAGGGACATTCCTAATCTTGAGAAGTGAACTGTTCCCAAGACAAAACCCTTAAGCAAGGGGCTTAAGGGATATTTTAAAGTTTGCAAGGGGCTTTTACATTGATGATCTTATCTGATCTTTATAATAACCTGTGGGAAGGCAAGAGTAGCTAGTCTCCCTATTTGCAGGTGAGAAAACTAAGGTTCTCAGAAATTAATGACTTGTTCAAGATTACAAAATGATACCTCTTCTGCTGCTGCCATCTTACATAGACATAGCCGTTTTTGCTTATCAAATAATATTTACATTGATATTTATACTGAATCTTCATTCACTTATCCATCCATCTCTTTATTTAACAGATATTTAGTGAGTACCTACTAAATCCCGGACATTATAGATGTTATACAAGAGGTAGTGTTGAGGTGGTAAACAAGAAAATAATTGCCCTTATGTACATATTGTTTGAAATCTAGCAGATTTAATAAAATTGGCCCAGAATTGGTCTCCCACACATTCTTTACCTTAGTGATCTGAGCCTTTGCAAGGCTGAGTGGTTTAAAAAGTATAAAATCATCTGTCATACCTAGAATGGAATCTAAATGAGTATCTGATCTATCTTCCACATTTTATTAAAGTGTATAACAAAACATAGTGGAGAAATTCACGATCAGAGTAACTGAATTAACTTTGTATGGCTGTGTAACGAATTACCATACATTTAGAGGCTAAAACAACACAATTTAGTATCTCACAGTTTCCATGGATGAGAATGTGGGTGCGACTGGATCTTCTATGTATGCCTCACAGACCAAAATCAAGGTGTTGGCTAAACCAGGCTCTTACCAGTAGGCTGTGGGGAAGAAGGTACTTCCAAGCTGCTTCCATTTATTGGGAAAATAAATTCCTGGTTTTTTGTGGTTGTAGGTCTGAGGTCTTCATTTTATTTGTTTGGTAGCCACGATTTACTCTGAGTTCCTGGTGGGCATTCTTGAGTCCTTGTGCATGGCCCTTCCATCTTCAAAGGAATAAAGTTATATCTCCTTCTTCTCATGTTTTGGATGTCTCTGAATTCTATCACCAGCCAAAGAAAACTCTCTGCTTCTCAAGCATCGCATTGGATAATTTACCTGTCTTTAGGTCACCTGCTATATAAATGATCACCACCACTGGAGTGGTATCTTATCATAGTCACAATTCCTGAGGATTAGATCCTGGACATTTATGGAGGGAGCAGATTTTTTTTAGAACTTTCTCTAGTATAGGAGGAGAGCTTGGTCATAATAGAATGTGGAAAATATATTCTGAGTTTTCTTTGGGACTCATGATAGATTGTGTTCTGAATATTCACTGCCATGTAACAAAATAACACACAGTTAGGGGCTCTAAACACCAGTCACTATATGTACTCATGATCTATGGCTAGAAATTCATGGTGAGATGGGGTGAGCAATTTAATTCCACCTGTGGTAAAGTACAGTTACTTGCTGGTATTCTGCTGACAGTTGGGCTAGGATGGAGTTTCCAAGAAGGTTCTGTTGACATGTATTGTGCCTTAGCAGAGATGGCAAGAAGGTTGATCTCCACTGATCAGCAATCCCTCTCTATGGTTTCTCCTTGAGGTCTTCTAGCAGTGTGGCCAGATTGCTTAGAAGGGGTCTTAGAGCTCTGAGAGGTAGTTTTCTGAGATAGAAGATGGAAGTTGCTAGTCCCTTCAGATCTTGGTCCATAGACTGCTTTGATCATTTCTGCCCTTGTTGCATCAATTAAAGGAATGTTAGCATCCAACCAGATTCAAGGAGAAGGCACATAGATGTCCTGTTTATGAGGGGATATCAAAAGATCTGATACATACAGTGTGTTTTTCATTTGTATATTTTTATAGGATAACACATTTTACTGATGGAGGGCACACTCCTCATAGATCTTTTGAGGAAGCAATTGGTACTACAAAATTGTCCTATACACACTTCATCCACCAAGATTGTTTTTTAGTGGGCTTATTTTAAAGTTTAGACCCATAATTACATGCTTCTCTCAGGTGCATGTTTTGTTATTGATTCTTTCCATTATTATTGCTTTTCTTTGTTGGTTTTGGTTTCCTTGGAGGTTGGTTAAAGGGGGGCAATTTTCCATAAGCTATTATAGTTATATTATTTGGTGGGCATACGTGTAGAATGGGCACCAGAACAGTGGAAAAAGGACATTCTGCTAAGTATTCTAGTTATAGAATAATTCCAAGCATGCATTCTATAACTGAGGGAATACCACAGAAAATGAGCACTGGAGCCACTGTGAGATGGACGTAAGGTAAAACTCCATGGACCACAATAAACTCCTATTCTGACTACTAGATCACAGTGACAATTTGCATCTCTTGGAATCAGTGTCAGTTCAGAGTCAATGTCCCATAGTAGTCTTCTAAAAGTGTGATGATTTCCTTTCTTTAGTTCACAGTCACTCATGGAAAAGGGGTAGGCCCCTTCGGAGAAGGCTAGGAGAAAGATTAACAGTGTAATTTTGGGCAAGGTACAATTCCTTTCTTATGGAAAAGATTGTGGTTCTGGACTTACTTTCAGGTACAACATGTGGGACCTTAAACATGTCACTTAATGTCTCAGGGCTCTGTTTCCCATCTGTTGCATGGACCAAGCCCTGCCTAAATATCATTTAGCTCTGAGATCCTGAAGTTGTCCCATTATGGACCTTAGGCAGTTCTCCCCAGAGTAAAGTGCTGCTTTACTCCTGGTTTGCATGTGTGTGCATGTAAGGAGGTGCTCATGAGTGTGTGTGTGTGTGTGTGTGTGTTAGAATGGTAGTTTGGGTGGTAAAGACTTATTCTGAGTGTATATTAAACTGGCCTATTAAATAAGAGATACAAGTCTAGAAATAAAACCAGACTGGCCCAGGGCAACTGTCAGTCACAGGAGACTGCAAGTATCCTCCCAACCATGTGGCAATACATATTTTAGCTAGAAATATCTTTGGCATTTCTTTTCTACTTGTATGGAAAAAAGAAAGCCATGAGGCCTGGGTACTGACGGGATTACAGTCAAGACAAGGGGTGGGGAACTATGCGCCAACACCTGAGTTTCACCCTGCATGTTGTGCAAGGTTTATTTAAGACACCCCAGCAGGGACATCTCCATTTCCATCCACGCTTGTCATTCTGCATTTGCAGCAAGTAGGGCAGTTGACTCAATTGTTTTTTTTTTCCCCCTGCGGCTTAGAAGTAGCTTTCTATTTGGAATAGAATCTGGAGGCTCAGGGGATTGAGTCAGAAATAGAACTAAATTCTTACAACTTTTGTGGATAGCTCTTTTTTTATCTTCCTTTGGAGCCACCTTCCAATACTCCTTCCCACCTCCACCCTCCAAATCCATCCAACAACCTCACAGATGAGTGAGTTGCTAGTGACCATCAGGACATTACCTCTCCATTCTGAGCCTTGATTTCTCATAATGTTAAAAGGAGATTCATGATACCTTCTTAGTCCAGTATAGGACACAGAGAAGCTGCAAAGATCAAAGTTTGGCAACAGACAAAAAAGCTTTAGAAAGTTTGAAAGTGATATAAAAATGTCATGTGGCTGGGCGTAGTGGCACGTGCCTGTAATCCCAGCAAATCTAGAGGCTGAGGGAGGAGGATTGCAAGTTTGAGGCCAGAGGCAGCCTGTGTAACTTAGTGAGAGTGACCTTGTCTTGAAATAAAATGCAAAAAAGAAAAAAATGGCCTGGGGCTGTAACTTAGTGCTTGCAAAACATGCATAAGTCCCTTGGCTCAACCCCAACTGCTCCCCGCAAAATGTCATGTGTTGCTACCTTAATTGTATTATTCTAGTTGTTTAAAGGGACCTATTTTGTAAATGGGTTGGGATTTAGCTTAGTTGGTAGAACGCTGCGCTGCAGTCTCTGAGGTCCCTAGTTGAATTCCCAGCATCGCAAAAATGGGAAAAGAACTTGGTAATCCACTCCCAAGGCAATCCTGAAACAGTCAGCCATTGAAAACCCTATGAGGGTTGCTATGAGTCGGATACCGACTCAATGGCACCTACCAACCAACTACCATTTTGTAAGTGTCTTATTGAAGTATTACATGCTTATAGAGGGTGCAAACCTCCTAAGTGCATAGCGAGATAGATTTTCACAAATTGAAGTCACACATGTAAGCAGCACCAGACTTAAGAAGTAGGCCTTATTTTCCCTGCACCAGACCCATGGGTCCTTTTCTAGACACTGTCAACTTTTTCCCTGAGGGGATTACTCTTCTCACTGCTCTATCCCCCATAGGTCAATTCTGGTAGACTTTTTGTTTCTGGCTTCTTTCACCTTTCATTCTTCTCTGGGATGCCTCCATGTTGTTTTGTGTGGCTGTGCCTCATTCATCCACCAGAGTATTCCATAGTGTGTGAGGACATCTATTCTACTGCTGATGGACATTTGCATAGTCTCCAGGTTAGGACTACTATGCATACTGATACAATTGTACACATACCTCTTGGTGTACTTATGAAATTAATGGGACTCAGTATGTTTATATGTCCAGTTTGATAGATAAATGTAGTAGATACTTCTTCTTTCTCAAATTTACTGAAGCAAGTTCCATTCTCATAAGTAACATAGGAAAGTTTCAGTTGCTCCACATCTTTGCCAATATTTAGCACTTTCCATTGTTTTTATTTTGTATTTTAATTTTATCTTAGCTATTCTCATGCAGTAGTATGGCACTGAAATTTTAATTTGTGTTGTTCTGATGATGAACAAAATGGAGTTGTATGTGCTTATTGGCCTTTTGAAGGTCATTTTTATTTTTAATGAAGTGACTGCTCCTATCATTTGTCTATGTTCCCTTTTTGCCAATGACTTTTTGTTACTGATTTGGATTACTTTCTGTATTGTCTTAATCCATTCAGGCTCCTATAACAAAATAACATATGTTGAGAGGCTTATAAGTAAAAGCAATTTATTCCTGATTGTTCTGGAGTCTGGGAAGTTCAATGTCAAAGCCTGAACAAATTTGGTATCTGGTGAGGACTTTCTGGTTTTCCTTCTAGCTATATCCTCTCATGCTAGAAGGGATAACAGGTCTCTCTCTGACCTCTTTATTAAGGCACTAATCCCATTTGTGAGGATTCCACCTTCATGACTTAATCACCTTCAAGGCCTCACCTCCTGACAGTGTCACCTTGGGGATTAGGATTTCAACCAGTGAATTTTGGGGAACACAAACATTCTGACCATAGCATGGATTAGGAATATAATCTTCTGTTGGCTAAAGGTTTTACAAACATATTCTCTTGTTGAGGGTTGTTTCTTTGCCCTCTTATTGATAATTTTAATGGCTATGTTTCATTCTTAACATATTTCTATTAATCATTTCTTTCCTCTGTGATGAGCATTTTAAAGAAATATTTCCCTCTCCAACATCATGAAGATATTTTCTTGTGTTTTTAAGAGTTATTTTGCTGTTATTGCTATTTACTTTTCACATTAGATTTGCAATCTATTGTATTTCGATTTGGGAGTATAGAGGAGGTTAAGTATTAAAATTCCCTTTGCTTAATATTGATAGTCAACTGACCTAGCAGCATTTGTTAAACTCTTTCTCCCCTGGATTTTTAAATCTATAATTACTGATTTCAAAGGGACCATTTACCATGTGAACTCAAGAGGAACACAGTAGTTTGTTTTTATGAGAGACACAGTGCGTCTACTATATGTCAGAAGCTTTATATACATCATCTTATATGAGCCTCAGAATAACCTTGCAAGGCATATGCTATTGTTCCATTCTGCACTTGAAACAACAGAAGCTTAGAAACGACAAGCACTTAGTTCAAGGTTAAATAATGAGTAGCAGAGCTAAGATTCAATACCTTTTTTTTTTTTTTTTTTTTTTTTCTGATTCTAAAGCCCAGGTCTAGCTCTTTCTCATGCAGGCATTATGGTGACAACATTCATTAGAACAATGGACAACGAACAACCATGAGCCTAGGGTATTAGGCTATAATCACCTGGGCTGTTCTGGTAAATAAGAGGAATATTCTTACCTGAGACATTATAAAACATGATTATTCTTTGCCCTCAGTAATAATAGTGGTTAATGGGTCAATTCTAACTTTTTTGCACTGGAAGCTCCCAGGAGCTTTGTGGATTCAATTCCAATTCACAAGACAAAGTACAAGATAGGTATTAATTACCCTCCCAAGTGATAGGTAAGAAAACTGAGAGTCAAAGAGGTTAGTTGACTTATGCCAGGTCGAATAGCAAGGTCAGATATTCAAGGTCAAATACTGGTAGAGTAGGGTCCAGCACTTACTTAACTTACTCCCATCTCTATGATCACCCGAATCATTGGTCTACTTCATGTTTAAGAGCCCCTAGACCCTGGCTAGCTTCTGCTCACTTTTGGAGTCTTTTGGTCTGAATATTTCATTGTTCAGTGTGTCTACTACCCCCAATTGAATAAATTACTCTTCAGCCTCCACCTGGGATCACCCTGCTCTTCTGGCCTTTCTGTCACCCCAGGAGGCTCTGGCTCCTTCCATCACTTGTCATCAGCACATCCATGCCCCAAAGCAAAACACTGACTTTGAATATGCAGCTGATGTTTCCTGTCACCTCCTTCCAGACACTGAACTGTGTAATTGCAAAAATCGTTTCATAATCCTCCCCAATTAAGCTCCTGACAACCTAATTTTAAAGACCCTGCTAGATTTTTACATTGCTACTTCCCTCATTCCTCCTTCTGCTCTTCACCCTTGCCCTCCACAAGTAAGACTTATGGCTTTTACTCCACAGTTCCAAACTAGAAAATATCCTCAGCAAGGCAAGAGACCATAAAATCTCCTGCAGGTCTTCTCTTCTTTATTATTATGAGCCACTTGATGAGGATCTGATGTCATGTGAACAACTGAGAGAAGAAAGCGACACAGGTTATTAAGGTAATGGTAGAAACTAAAATAAGGGGGTGATTAAAAGCTAAATATTTATCTAAGAAAAATGATGAACAGACTGGCTCTGATGGTCAGTTATAATTCAGGCTAGCACATCCATAAACCAAGGCTCTTTTCAGCTAAGCCTCAAGCATCTGACACTATGAAGGAATTCATCTTTTATCAGCACAATTCGTTTAAAACACACGCACACATTCACAGGCACACACAGAGTCCTGCATAGCACAACAAAAGCATAGCTCATCATCAGACACCTAAGAACAACTACTTGTCTCTCCCATTTAGCCTGTGGTCTAGAGAGTATACATTTTGTGTAGTCACACAGAATTGCTCAGACACCCATTATAGTGTCAAAGAAATGCTAAGGAAGAAGCACAGGACATAAATAAGAGAATAATTCAGCACTCCAATTTCATTTCTCGCCCATTTCTTCTCCATTTTTAAAAACACATTCCTGGTAGGCAAATAGGAGTTGTGGATTATAGTTTTCTATTTTAGCTTGGATCTGTTCCCCCCCCCCCCCACCTCTCCTTGGCACTCCATTTGTATGATCTTCCCCAAAATGCCACAGGCCAAGCACTGCATTCCCAGCTTAGGCAAAACCTCCAATTAAAATCAGCAGGGAGGTTGCTTGAATTAAGAATCCCAGCCAGGGCTCCCCATCCGGATGGTTCTAAAAGGGAGATGTGAGCCTTTGAAAGCACTGATGGGAAGCCCTGGGTGGCTGAGCCTCTGTCCTCCAAATGACGGGTGACTCCGTGCTGTGTCACGGGGAGAGCTGTCATGTTGCCAGAAATTCCTGGCTGAGGCAAAGACAGAGCCTGCAGGGAGCAGCTGAGGTGTCTCCATGGCCCTGAGCCTAGTTTATCCTCTATTCTGGGGTATGGAGGGTAAGGAATAGATAACAGAGTGGTTGAAGGAGTATTGAGTTTAGATCTAGAAGTCTGCCGTATCCCTGCTATATCCCTGCTGTGTGAGTCAATGTCCCTCTCTGGTTTTAACCAACCCTTATCAGTGGGATGGAAGTCAGAAGGGAGTCCTATCTCATAGGGGTGATGTGAGGATGAAGATATAACTACCATGACATAGGATGTGCTCAAGACACATTAACCTTCCATCTCAGGAGCCAACAACCAAGTCTCTGCATGCAGTTCAAAACAGGAGGGTGATGGGCTAAACATCTCTTCTCAATGGTTCTCTGCTTCTGTGGTCCGAGCTGCTTCCTGTGGAGCCAATGTCTGTGTTTATCAATCAGTGGCCATGGTTTTCTGATCCAGAAATCAAAATGTGACTTCCTGTCCTCTCCACCTTCCTTCTTCCTTCCCTCTTCTTGGCCCCTCATCAGAATGAATTGAGATCTCATCCAACAGAAAGGTGCTGATTTTGATGTACTGCAGTTCAGCTTCCGCTGGAAATGGAAGACACTGAAGATCCCTAGAGACAGAGAAAAGCATTTTAAAATGCGGTCCTTGCTTCCTTCTACCGCCTGCTCTGTAAGACCCTCCCTTCTGGAGCCAGCCTATTAAGCTGTTTCTCTGTCGCTAGGGTTGAGCCAGGCTGTCACTGGCTAGCCTGGGAAATGGTATTTATAGATCACAGTCCCTCCTACCCTTGCTCCCAAGCCTCTCTGGTGTGCTTGTCCGTAAGCCCCAATTATCTGTGAATGGAGGAGAGGGACCCTGGCAGGTCCAGAGGAAGCAGGAATGTGATAATAGGCTCTTCACTTGCTCAGACTTTCTGTATTTTTCCATTATTTCCCCTTATTTCTCTTCTCGTGGATTATTTCCTCCTTGTTTGCCTTCCGGTTACAATTTTGCGTTATGGTGCAGAGCAGTCATGGAGCCATGCCAGAGGTAAAGAGTCTGGAAAGTGGAGTAACTTTGTGATCCCAGAAGTTATCCCACTTCTCAAGCACTCATTATTTTCATCTGTCACACCAAGAAGCGTACACACTCTTCTCAGGGAGACGGTATTAAGAGTGTCTAGCGCCACGTGTGGCATCCAATGAGTTCTCAATAGAGTGGCAAGCTACACAGACCCTCCGCTGGCTTAGGGTGCCACCTGCAACTGAACCTTCCAGGGTTCTGGCTCTCAAAGTTTACTCCTCAGAGTTCTAGCTGGAGATGGAGAGGGCTCAGGAGATCGTCCTGTTTGAGCTTCCTTTCTCATTACTGGAATTCGTTTGTGTTAGAAAGAAGCACACCCCAAAGTGATAAGCTTGTTTTTTTTTTGGTTTTCTCCTAATGAAATATTGCAATGCCAAGGAATGCTCCTTGACTTTGGGAATGAGGACTCCCTGGGAACACTGCTCCCTCTCTGATCCTCCCTCTTTTGCGGCAAAAGTGGGGGAATGGATGACCAGCCCACCACCAGGTGGCCCCTCCAGTGTCAGCCTTCCCTGAATCTGTTAAGTTGTGAAAATGAATCCCGGCTGAACATCTGCACTTCTGTCCTGCCCAGTCTGATTGCATTCCATCCCATTTGGCCTCCCTCCTGGCTCCTATGCGGTAGCTCCATTCTGCTTCCATTCTGCCTTTGGCCCTATCGCCTCCCATGCCGCGTCCTCTTCCCTTTGCTTAGGACCCTTCCTCATTCTCCACCTTGTCCCGTTTCTTCTTCCTCTTTCCCTCGGCCTGGTACTCCCCGGCACCCCCTGCACCCCACCTCCCTCTGCGTCCTCGTGCTGTATCATTAATGCCTCCTTTGATACGGCCCACAACCTCACGATTATTCTGAGCTCAGGAGACGCAGGTGCCATGCAGCCCGCTAATGCGTCTCAGAGGGCCTCTGTCCCCTGTCCCTCCTGCCTGACAGGGCTGGAATCCTAATTCCTCCCTAGCCCCCTTGCTCCCTGCAGCACCACCAGGAACTTTCATCTCTTTATTTCCCCCACCGAGGATTCCGAGAGTTCAGCCACAATGAGGCATTGATTGGAGGAGTGGGGGGATGCGGTCCTGACAAAGGGTCCCAATGATGAGACACGAGAAAGGGGGCGCTCGCAGGGGTTATAGAATGCCTTGCAGATGGGAACAGAGGAGCTCTAAATGGGGTACTGTCCTGTGCCTTGGAGAGGGAGTGACAGGAGCGAGTGTGGGCCATTTGAAAGAGGCATTTTTAAAAGGACGCTCTCGTCAGATGGAACCACGCAATCAGAGCTGCGTGGAGGGTCCCTGCAGCTCGCAGAAATATCCGATGACTCACCCTCCAATATTCAGTCAATGCTCTGGATTGGGAGGTAGGAGCCGCAGGGCTCGTTATTATTCTAGCTCCGTCTCCTGAAGGCTGGGCCTGCTGCTGTTCTCCAGGCTGTAATAGGATTGGTCTCACGAAGCAGAGACCACAGAGGCCTAGAGCTGCGTGGGCGGGTGGTATCGAAAACTAATACTGCAGTCCGGAGGGGAGACGGAGAAGTTTGTTTTTCTTCTTTTAATAAAAAATAAGAGGAAAAATATTAATATTCTTTGTTCATTCTGCAAACAATCCAGCAAACATTTATAGAGCCAGGCTCTGTGCTAGGTGCTCAGGGGAGGAGGGGCCTCTCCTGCCCAGCTGAACGGCCTTTTGGGGGGGGGGGGGGGGGGAATGGACCAGGAGACTTAGGGGTCCTGGTGTGAAGTCTTGGGTGTTGTGATGGAGGTTGGATTACCAGGGGCAGGTATGGCTCTGTGGATTTAAAGAGGTAGACTACATTGAGGAGCTAATTATTCCACCATTTTCTCTCTACTGATAAGCAAGCAAAGCAAGCCAGGCAGTCATTTCAACAGTATTCATTTTCAAATGGATGTAACAAAGTGGTCTCCCGCAAACTCCAAAGAAATAGTTGAAATCCCTGAGAGTGTCTCAGCAACTTCAAAGGAAGAGCTTATTCTCTGGGATAAGAGTACTTTCATTACTACCTTTTTCGTAATTGCTCTATGCCAGGATTTTCTCAGCATTTTAAATATTATCTCACAGATTCCTCATGAGATGGGCTTTCTCATCCTCCCTTTAGGTACAGACACTGGGGCTTCCAGAGACAGAGTGACTTGTTCCTGCTTACAGAATGGAGTTTTTGAATTCAGTGCTGCTTGGGCCAACATCCATGCTCTTTAACATTAGGTTCTACAGTCTGTCCCCTGGCTCTTGGTGTTTATAGTTAGGTGATTGTGACTGATCAGTGGAAATGACAGAACAGATGGGTTGCTAACACTTCCCACCACAGGGAGCACAATGCAAATAGGCTTCTGTTTCTAGCTTCATAAGAAGGAGATTGTGACCCACCGACACCCTCATCATCACCATTTGCATCACTACAGCACCGGGAGCTGTGAGAAAGATTTTCCAGACTCTCACCTGATAGATAATGCCAAAAGCCATCGCTGTGAGCCAAGAGACTTCGGTACTCACTGGTTGTACGACTTTGAGTCTGTCAGTTCACCTCTGAGCTTTCGTGGCCATGTCTATAAAATAGACCTGAGAGTCCCTCTGCAGGGATAACAAGAGCCAAGTTTTATCGGGCCCTTAATACCTAGCAAATTTGGAGCTAAGGCTTCACATAAAAATTCATGTAATTCTCACAACAGGCATGTGTGGTAGGAACGATCAGGAAAGTAAAGAAAACTGCCCAGCGTCACCTTGGCTTACATGTGCAAGAGTCGGGATTTTATGCAACCTCTGACTGACCTCAAATCTCAAGCTATTTTCAGGGTGTTGTTGTGAGGCACAAGTGAGAAAATGGGAGTGAAGATGCCCTGCCCAGTGTAAAAAGTGCTAGACACATGCGTGGGAGTATTTGTGGCATGGAAGGCAGCCCGGGGGTGAATTTGCACAGCAATGAGGAAAGATGAGAGGCCTCTAGGCTGACTACCTTACATATTTTCGCCTGTTCTTCTGTTGCTTCTTATCTGCTCATGCATCTGTCTTTATTGAAATGGGTGAATGGCTGGAATCTTGGTATAGACTCCGGTATTCATACTGTCAAGGAGTAGTGAGGAGGGGGCAATGGCAGCACCATTTTCAGAGCTCTGAAAAAAATGGGGGAAATAACATCTCTCTTATACATTTTGGAAAACCACTGGGAAGATCATATAAGATCATCAATGTGGAAGCCTGGCATGATTTATGGAATGTGATAAAATATAATTTGTCAGCCAGACACAGTGGTGCACACCTGTAATCCCAGTGACACCTGAGGCAGAGACAGGAGGACTGCAAGTTCAAGACCAGAGGCAGTCTTTATAATTTAGCAAGACCCTGTCTCATAAAGTAAAAACTGGGCTGGTGGTGCAGCTCAGTAGTACAGCACTTGCAAAGCATGTGAACTCAAGACCCTGGGTTCAACTCTCAGTACCACAAAATACACACACACACACACACACACACACACACACACACACACAATTTGTTCAGCTGAAGTGATTGGATGTTATAAAAAACCTTATCAGAAGACTTTGTGAAGAGATTTGAATCATCTCATGAGGATTTAAAGAAATGCCCCCTAAGGTTTCTTTCATTGTTGATATTTTACAAATTGTTGCCAGTCAGAAAGGGTATTTGTGTTTGGATATTTGTGTTTCCTCCATCAAACTTGGCTGGGATTTAGCTTAGTTGGTAGAGCACTGCACTGCAGTCTCTGAAGACCCGAATTCAATTCCCAGCACCGCAAAAATGGGAGAAGGGCCTGGCAATCCACTCCCAAGGCAATCCCGAAACAGTCAGCCATTGAAAACCCTATGAGGATCGCTATGAGTCCGATACCGACTCGATGGCATCTAACAACCATCGAATTTCTTTGGGGCTGTTGTATAATGGAATCATAGAGCTGGGGGGTCTCCCAAAACATTTACTCTAACTCCTTCTCTTTTCAGATAAAGACACTGAATGAACATCAGAAACCTAAAGTACAATGCCATGCAGATGACTGTAGTATTACAATCGCAAGGAACTATGATACAGTTCTTACAATCTATATTCATTATTTTTCTTAATCTAACTGCTCTGCCCAGTCTTTCCATTCTTAAGGAGGCTCTGATTTGCATTATCAGTTACATAGAGCAATATACAGCCCCACCGATAGTGGTTAACCTTCTCCATTTTCCCTCTTTCCCCCAGGACAATTCAGCAATGGCTTGCGAGGGTCCAGTCTCTTCTCTACTGCAATGAGAATGGATTTTGGGGAACCTTCCTGGAGAGCCAGAGGAGTTGTGTGTGCCATGGTAGCACCACACTGTGCCAGCGCCCCATCCCTTGCATCATAGGAGGGAACAACAGCTGTGCCATGTGCAGCCTGGCCAACATCTCACTCTGTGGCTCCTGCAACAAGGGCTACAAGCTGTACCGAGGCCGCTGTGAACCACAGAATGTGGACTCTGAGCGGAGCGAGCAGTTCATCAGCTTCGAGACAGACCTGGACTTCCAGGACCTGGAGCTAAAGTACCTGTTGCAGAAGATGGACTCGCGCCTCTATGTCCACACCACCTTCATCAGCAATGAGATCCGCCTTGACACCTTCTTTGACCCTCGGTGGCGCAAGCGCATGTCCCTCACTCTCAAGAGCAACAAGAACCGCATGGACTTCATACACATGGTGATCGGCATGTCCATGCGCATCTGCCAGATGCGTAACAGTAGCCTGGACCCCATGTTCTTTGTCTACGTCAATCCCTTCAGTGGGAGCCACTCAGAGGGCTGGAACATGCCCTTCGGGGAATTTGGCTACCCACGCTGGGAGAAGATCCGTCTCCAAAACAGCCAATGCTACAACTGGACTCTCTTGCTGGGCAATCGGTGGAAAACATTTTTTGAGACAGTCCACATCTACCTACGTAGTCGGACTCGGCTACCTACCCTGCTGCGTAATGAGACTGGCCAGGGCCCTGTGGACCTGTCTGACCCCTCCAAGAGGCAGTTCTACATCAAGATCTCGGATGTGCAGGTGTTCGGGTACAGCCTGAGGTTCAACGCCGACCTCCTTCGCAGTGCAGTGCAGCAGGTCAACCAGTCCTATACCCAAGGTGGCCAGTTCTATTCCTCTTCATCCGTGATGCTCCTCTTGTTGGATATTCGGGACCGAATTAATCGTCTTGCCCCTCCTGTGGCCCCGGGGAAACCCCAGCTGGACTTGTTCTCCTGTATGCTGAAACATCGCCTGAAGCTGACCAACAGTGAGATCATCAGGGTGAACCACGCCTTGGACCTCTACAACACCGAGATCCTCAAACAGTCGGACCAGATGACAGCCAAACTCTGCTAACCCCGGACTCCTTGCCATGGACTTCCCTTTTGTTGTACAAATGCAACAGAACAAAACAAAGCAAAACAAAACACAAAAGTTTGTAAAATGTAATTAATATTCAAAGAAAAGGAGGAAAAATCTTCATTTGTTGGAAACTAAAATGTTCTAGCAACTGTATAAAACTGTCGGGCATGTGTGTTACTTCTATACTCTGTTATGAAGAAGGGTCTCAGCCTTTTGTGGAGCTTTATGGTGGTTGCTTCTTAGGCCTCAGGTGTATGGAGGGGGAGAAGGGGAGAGCATATGCAATGAATTGTAAAGATCTCTGCTATGCAGGTGCTAAGATTAAACACTAAAAAGAAAGAGAGATATATGTAATGTACAACTGACACTGCCATTTTTCCTTGTGGGAGGAAATGGACATAGATAAAGAAGATATTTCTTCGGTTAAGAATTCTTCCCTCTTGATGCCTAATTTCTTGTGGTTCTTTTGACTCAGTCTCAATCAGGGGTGGGGTATGCCATCACACTGACATCTGACCAATGTGGCTTCTTTTCTTCTCAATAAATTAAAACTAAATGGAAGCTTGCCAATAGGTGACATTGGAAGGAGATACATTCACCTAATCATAGGACAGTAAGTAACTTTAGATATCAGCTCCTGACACTCCTTAGCTTCGGAAATAGGCTCAGAGAGGAAAGGCATGCACGGCATTCTTCCCACAACAACTACCTGAATAAGGATTTGAATCTTATCCACTTACTCCCTTGACAGTACACCTTCTAAATCACACTGGCCACTTTTATATTTTCCCCCTCCTGCTGAAACTGCCAAGGAATGAAGTATTTTTCTGCCTGAGGTTGTTTTGATAGTTGTTTTGTGTATGTGAAGAAATCCCGCTACCTACTTGCTCCAGAAAGAAATAACATAGTGTCAGATTTCCTAGAAATGGTTTCCATAAAAATCAGTGACCAAAAAATAATAAGGTAAGTTTTAGAATTGCATTGATTCACAAAAGATGCTTCCTCAAGTAAGTATCTAAAAAGAGTATCATGTGATTAACTCATAATTCATGTGAGCATGTGCATACATACCCTCACCCCCCCACACACAACAGTATAAACACTGCCACTTCTTTGGCATCTGTGAGAAATGAGGAACTTGGAGTTAAGGCAGAATGAGAGACTTGAGAAAGAAAACTCATCTCAAGGTACTTCTGTAGAGGATTTGATTAGATATCACTTAGTGCCTAGGACCTTGACATGCATCTTTTTGCTAGGTGGTATTTATAAGAGGTACTTCTCAACCATCCGGATCCTCATTTTTGTATTGACAGTGAACAGCAGAATTACCAAAAAAGGTAAGGATGAAGGAAAAGGTAGAACAACTCTAGGCTAATCTGCCCAGTGCAAATCTCCTCTTTATTGTTGGGAAGTCACCACTGCTCAGTGATTAGACAAAACTGTGAAGACAAGAAGCTTATTAATACTCTTTTCCGTTTTATTTGAATTCTTCTTTCACAGAAGGAAAACAAGACCCCCCCCATTCCAGCTTACATTATAAAACAGATCTAATGATTAGTATATCCTGCCATACTTTGATCAGCCTGGCAAAACTTCACCAACTAGCTTCACTTATGGAATGTGCATTTCTCTTTCATGATAACATTATCCTTAATCCTAGAGGTTACTGGAGTCTGTGATAGTATTATCCAAAGTGAGCACTATCCCTAATATATTTTATTTTAAAGTGAAAAGGGAGGATTTCAGTACATAAATGTTGAAAAACTACCTAGTTAAAATGTGGGTGGAAAGAAGTATTTTTTTTCTCCTAGAATTATAAATTCCATCTTTAATATTCTCATTTTCAGTATGAATTAGCATATAGTTTATGTCAACTTTATCAGTTACCAACACTTTACATTTACATAGGTTATCAGACCTAAGCTTTTGAGTTGGTGCAGTTCACTTTCTTTGGGAGTCCTCCATGCTAGAAGTCACATGGTGGCTTGTCTATCAAGCAAAAGATTTTGTGGAAGCCTGATACATCATCAGACATTGCTTAAGCACCTAATAGATGAATGGAGAATGTCAAAAATATAAATATTTGTAAGAAAATGGTCTGTGGCTTTGTGGCACTCACAAATTAATGAAAAAGATAGACATATAAACCAAATTTATAGAAAAATAATTACAGAAGACCAGAATGAGTGCTATCATGGAGTCAGTCACACAGAGAGGGACACTGAAAAAAGTTATCTAACTTTGACTATGAGGTTGGAAGAAGTTTCATAGAAAGAATATGTTCATTCCTAGTGTTGAAGCATGATCAGGAGTTGGGCAAGTAGAAAGGGTCACAATGACCAACGAAACAGTGAATGCAGAAACACAAAGGAATAAATAGGCCTTTTAAGGGCATTTAGAGGCCAGTTATAATAGTAGTTTTGAACAAGGCTCATCTTAAATGGTAAACCTACCAAGGGGAGTGAGAATTGTGATTCTATACAAGAAGCGGAAATGGTCATCCACAATTATTATGACCTAAAGAACAAATTTCAGACTGATTGTTGTTCAGTTGCTTCTCTTCATCTCCTTCATGTTTACCTTCCAAGCACTTCCAAAGACTCCTAATGAAATGATGCCTTGTATTTGCATAGCGCTTTACAGATTGCTAGGCTCTCTTCATCAGCTCTGTGCTACCTGATCCTCATCACAATTCAATTAGGACCTTCTATCTGAGTTCTCCTCCAGACTTCACCAATGGTGTGTGTGGAAAAAAGCCTCTACCTTTCACCCTGAGAGAATCAAATTAATTGCTTCATCTTGTAGAGAGAATACAACCATGTACCCTAATGAGAAATGTCAGAGAAATAGGGAATTTTTGAGGAAAAAATTCAGATATCAAAAACTTATTTTAGAGTGAGAGAAAAATACTTTGCTATGGAGTGAAAAAAAGTTCTGAGTTTCCAGATGTCTCTAGCTTGGGTCTGATTGGTCTTTAGAACTAAAAAGTTTCCCCTTTAACTGGGAGGAAGAGAAGTCTGAAGGCTTCAAGTGGGATTTTAATTCAATTAGCATCTTAGCAACTTGATGCAGCAACTGAGTACCCAGGGTCTCTGATTAATATGCTCATGCTAAAACACAAGAGTGAACAGAATGTCCATTTGGATAAGGCCTGCCCGCAAAGCATGCCATTGCCATGGAAACCAGAGAAAGCCATTAATTAACTATCAAACAGAAATCATTGGGAAATTCTAGATCCTGGCATATCTGCCTCCTTTAAAGAGGAGGGCAAGAAGAGGGTCAGAAGAACAGTAAGTTTCCCTCCAGATACTAAAATTATAGTTAGAGACAACATTTTGCAAAGTGGGAGAAATGGTTTTGTGTGAAATGAATGGGCACAATAGTAATGAGGTTTTAGGAATATTCAAGTCCAAGAATATAATTTGGAATGGGGAGTACCTTATTGGGTTGTCTACACTGATAAAATTGCCTCAGTGACAGAGAATTCATGTTGTTCTCTGTTCTATACAAAAGAAAGTGACAATAATATGGATCCACTAGATGGTGACAAATGATCAGCAAAGATCTTACCATCAAAGGATGAAGGGAGATTAACCCCTAACTTAACAGATGTAGACCATAGCACTTTCAAATTAATAGAGGAAAAATTAAGGAAGAACAGGAGAAAATAATTCAAATAGACACATATAAACTGACATAGTAACACTATATTACTTCTATCTTACTATACAGATAATCACAATAAATGTAATTGGATAAAATTGGTCAGTAAAAAAAACAGCTTGTCAGGTTACAAGTCACAAATTAAAAAATAAAGATGAAGGATCCATGAATATATTCTGGGAATTTATCAACAAGAGAAAGCTTATGTTGAATTGTTAATGGCACTGAAAATAGACTTCAACACAAATTATATTATTATGGTTAAAAATGGTCAGTTTATCAGGAAGAATGTACAAAAGACTAGACATAGACTCAAAGACTCTTAGGACTAAATGGATCTTTAAAGATCTTTAAAACTTCACATATCAGAAATAAGGAATTACACTCAAAGTTATTCTACAAGTTTTTGACACTGACCATGAGTTTTCATTATTTCAAAGCAAAAGGCCATGTACCTTCATTGCCTAACCAAGACAAAAATCAGCCCATGGCATTTCAGACAATGGGTTACCAAATTCACCTGTGGATTGCCTCTTGCTCTCTCTCACCCTATCATCACCACCACCATCATCATCAAAATCTTAAACACAGGAATTATTCCGGTTGAGGATCAGCCAAATCTCCAGATGGTTATAATGATCTCAGGCTGAATGAAAGTCTTTCCCTTCCTGAGATCTGCATAATATCAGTGGCTCCAGTTTTGCCAACCTGAAATTCCTCAAAGACAGAGTTTGTATGAATGAATTCTCCTAACTCAGTATTCCTTCTCCTTCTAAACCATCATCAAAGACTGCAATTATAAGCATAATGTCTAGCACCTAGTCTGTCAATATTCTGAGTTGAGGTTATGGTACACTCTTTATCTTGGCTTGGATCCTTCCTCCTATCTCAAAAAATTCATACCAGGGAAGATGCAGGGAATGGAATGGGGCAAATTCAAGTCAAAGACCGAGAAATAATCTCGTGTATATTCCATAAACTTATCACAAAGTAAAATTTGGAGGAATAACAGATCTTTTTAGTTTTATTTAATTTGGGGGGAATTACATGTCTCTTTGAAAACATGTAAAAGCACTGAGCTTTCATCCTAATAAAAGTACAATTTTAAATAAGAGTTCCCTTATCCCTTAACAATGTCTTTTGAACATTCTGAAATGCTATAAAATTTGGGTGTTTCTGCTCTAGTTTAAGCCATGAGTTTAGCTCCCTTTACACTATCTCAAGGATAAATTGTCTTAGGATCATCTATCATGTTAATGTATCTCATATAGTGCCATCTTTTCCTCAAGCAGTCTTTACCTAAATATAAACCGCTTGATACAAATGGTAGTTGTGGTCACTTCAATGAAACTCAAAATATACTAGACCCAAATATATAAGGTAGATATGTTCTTTTTGAGTACTAACTAAAATAGGCTTTTCGATTGGAAAGCAATGCAATAGGTTATAGGGTGAAGAACCATGCCAAGACATGTATTGCCTCAGAAGCAGATAGAAAGTCTAGGTCACCAAATCTGGTACAAAGATGGACATGAAGTTTGAAGGATAGATTGTTAAATCAGTAGAAGGAAAAACCTCTGCTAAGTATCTTGGATAAACAAATGAATTTCATGAATCACAACTTGAGTTTCCCCCTGAGCTGAGTAGCTGTCAGACCCCAAATTCCTTGGTTGAAGGGTATCTCCTTAAAGTTCTCTTTTCCTAAGGGTAGTTAGAATTTCTGCTATAGCTAATGTGTCACAGTCTTGATAAAACTTTGATAGGGAGCCATTTACCCCAAGAAGAAAACTGCTTTGAGAATTTAAATAGAAGCTTCAGAGCTGAGGACAAGGAGAAAGGAGGGATGGATACACAGCTGCAAATCTAAATTTTGGTGTTGAAGCCACGAAAGATGATGGTGCAGTCCCTGTCCCTGAAAGCCCTAACCAGGGATGAAAGATGGCTCTGACTTTGCCACAGGCCTGAATAAGTGAGGAAGTTGTAATGCTCTTATAAATTAGGGGATGATTATAAACAGTGCCATGGGTTTGTTAATTATATGGTGGTGTTGTATAATATGTAATTATAAATTAATAACAATGTCACCTGCTATTTTGTTAGTGCATGAAAGGATTCTGAGCTTAAAGGCTTCGCTCTGGTGCTGGGTTTTCCTGAATTATCAGGCACCAGAATTAGTATTCATATTTTCTGATTTTCATGTTAGTGACTTCTCCAGTATACTCAGTATTGTTCCTGATGTGAGAAAAAAGCCGAGAAGCCTAGTATTGTGGCTAACAGCACTGACTTAGAGGTAGGAAACAGGCTTAGAACTTGGCTATTTACAAGCTGTGAAACTTGAATGCGATTCAAAGTCTTCTTCTGTAAAAAGAAGATTGTTAATAGATTTTCCTTAATATGGTTATCATGAGAATTAAACACTTTTAAAGAGCCTAGAACAGTGTCTAGCATGTAGGAAGCCTATTTGTTAAACATATGACATAAATAAAAATATAATTTAGATGTTGTTAGGTGCCATTGAGTTGGGTCCAATTCATAGCAAATTTCATAGGGTTTTCGATGGCTGATTGTTTTTGGAATGCTTGGGGAGTGGATTGCCACATTCTCCCATATTTGCAGTACTCTGGATCAAACCTGGGTCCTAAAAGAGTGCAGCGCACCACTCTACCAATTGAGCTAAACTCCAGCATAATTTCGATAGATGTGAAAATTAGTAATAACAGTAGCTAAAATCAATTAAGCTCATTTTGCAGACTAACCCATGTAGTAGGATTTGAGACATGTTATCTAGGTTTTGCCTGCAGCCATAGCCCTGTGGCATCCGGTCCCGTGAGATCTCGGAAGCTAAGCAGGGTTGGACCTGGTTAGTACTTGGATGGGATACCATCTGGGAACACCAGGTGCTGCAGGCTTGGGAGACGGACCTGGCAAACCACTCCCAAAAATCAGTCCGCCATTAAAAACCCTATGGATAGCAGAGAAGCACTGACATTAGTGTTTCACCTGTTGTACGCAGGGTCGCTATGAGTCGGATACCGACTCGATGGCACCTAACAACAACAACATCTAGGTCCTGGTCCATTTGGGCTGCTATAACAAAATACTTAGGCTGGTTAATTTTTAAGCAGGAGAAATATATTTCTCACAGTTCTGGAGGCTGTGAAGCACAAGAGAAGGCCTGAGCAGATTTGATGTGTGGTGAGGACCTGCTTCTCACAGATGGGAAATTCTTGCTGCATCTTCACATAGTAGAAGAGTCAAGGGATCATCCTTTATAAGAGCATTAACCCCATTCATGATGGTAGAGGCTCCACCTCTGAATCTTATCACATTGAGTACTGGGTTCCAATGTGAATTTGAGGTGAACATCAACATGCAGACCACAGCATCTCATTTAACTTCACAGCAACCCAAGGAGGTGAGTCTAATGACCACTTTACACTCAGCGAAACTGAGGATTAGAATGGTAAAGTAACTCATCTGTGACTACACAGCTAGTGAGAAATTATGATTTGTCGGTATGTAAAAACAGAACTCATAACTATTCCACACACTGTTTCCTCAATAAGTTCAAATAAAAGGTCTAACAGTGTTCTCTATAAAAATAACCCATAAAGTACATGTCTTATGGCACCATTCTTTTAATACAGAATCATTGAATTCTGCCATGAGCCCGAGTCCCATGAATCAGGATGGTGTTAAATGTATTGACATCTGATAGACAGAGCTTCTGTGGAGATTCAGGAGGAACGGGCTATCTAGGGAAGATTTTCCATCTGGAAGACCATCCTCTGGCTCAGAGCCCAGATGCATTTCTTACTGCTTTTCCAACAGCTCAGGGAAGCCTGCTGGCTTCAGGTAGGGCCCCTGCCTCTTTGGCAAAGCATTATTGACTAATGTGTTGCTCTTCCCTGAGAAAGAGCAATACTGAGGGAGTGAAACGGACAGGTGGTAAGCACTGGCATGGGTAACTGAGGTCAGGTGATGAAAATTGTAGCCTGTTTCCTACAACTGTGGTATAAAAAGGAGACCTTTGATCAGCACAATGGATGGAACTGGAGCCAGCTTCTTCCAAGCTTCCTAACCAGTCTGGGTCCATCCAATGTAATCCCGCATTGCTAGTGGGGATCTTCAGAATTGACAAGAAGGACAGAGAGTGATTTCTATAGTCAGTAGATGGGGTTGTATGAAGACACTGTCATTGTTTAGCTTTCTGCTGCCACCTTACTGTCTCATGTTTAGTTGCATTTCCTGATCCATGAATTGTCTCAGAATTGTCATCATTGGCCATAACATCAAAAGCAATTCTCTTTCTCTTCAAGGAGCACTGAGACTTCATGTTGGGAAGATGTTGTTGTTGTCGGTTTTTGGTGTTGTTGAGTTTGATCCAACTTATAGTGACCCTCACAGGGTTTCTAATGGCTATTCTGAGATTGCTTCAGGAGTGGATTGTCATGTCCTCCTGCTTTTTTGGTGCTGAGGATCGAATCCAGGTCCTCAGAGAGTGCAGTGTAGCACTATAGAATGATGATACTATATCATAATGAGGGAATTTTAATGTTTACAAAAGGGCTGTTGCTACAAATCATGTCTCTTGAAAAGGGGAATATAAATGTCACCTTATAGAGTTGGTGTCAGAGAAGTCTTAGGGAATGGATTCAGCACACCTTGAGAGAAGAGGAAAAGAAAGTGCCCAATATTTACCAAGCCTCTGCAATGTCCCAGGTATTTACAATGTGTCTTATTTCCTCCTTATAAATTCCTAAGAGAAAAACGCTATGCCAATAATACAGGTGAGGAAATCAGGGCCCCAAAAGTTCAGTTCAGTTCAGTTCAGTGTTGAAATCATTTATTTATAATCAGTACTAAGTGATAAAGATAAGGCAGAATGGTTAGTAGCACCAAATCTGGTCACTGACGGGGTTCAAATGTTGGTGCTGTCTTTTATTTTTTTTTTCCGGTACTGAGAGTTGAACCCAGGGCCTGGCGCTTGCATGCTCTGCAAGTGCTGGACCACTGAGCTGCACCCCCAGCCCATTTGTTTTTTTGTACTTTTTGAGACAGGGTCTCGCTAAATTATGCAGACTGCCTCTGGTCTTGAACTTGCGATCATCCTGCCTCCACCTTCTGAGCCACTGGGATTACAGGCGTGCGCCACCACTCTGGGCTATGTTGGTGCTGTCTTTGCAAACTATGTGATCTCTGAAAGTCATTTGACTTCTGTGTGCCTCAATTTCTTCATCTGTTGTGTGGGGTGTGGGGAGAATAATAATTTCTACTTCACCTGGTTTCCATAAAACATTTCTTTGTGTTTGTTTGCTTGAATTTTTAGTAAATAATTTGATTGTCCATATTAATGGACTGTTGCTGTTGTCAGGTACCTTCCAGTCGGTGTCCGACTCGTAGAGACCCTATGGACAACAGATGAATTACTATTGTCAGTACTTCTCTGCTATTCATTGGGTTTTCAACGGTTGATTTTTTTTTTTTTTTTTGAGTGGGTTGCCAGGTCCTTCTCCCAAGTCTACAGCTCCTTGTGTTCCCAGGAAATCTCCAACCCAAGTACGAATCAGGTCCGACCTTGCTTAGCTTCCAAGATCTGATGCCATAGTGGTAATGCTGCAGGCTATTAATGGGGTACAGAATGATAATTCATTTCATATGTATATTGTGTGATTACCAGATCAAGATTGTTAATGCTTCCATCTCTTTAAATACTTCACGCACAAAAACTCAAAATTTGATTAATATGTAGAGATAATTATACATATTTATGAGGTATAATGTGACTTTCTTTTTTTATACTGGGCATTGAACCCAGAGCCTCAAGCCTGCATGCTATGCAAGTGCTGGACCACTGAGCTGTGCCCCCAGCCCATATTTTTTTCTTTTTGAGACAGGGTCTTGCTAAATTACGCAGACTGCCTCTGGTCTCAAACTTGCAATCCTCCCACCTCTGCCTCCCAAGCCGCTGGGATTACAGGCCTGCGCCATTGCACCCAGCTTAGGTATAACATGATTTTTTAAGTTGCGTATGGTACCTTGCGATTCATTATGAGATTTTCATGGAAATAGAATCTGTATTTTATACTATTTCTGTCCCTCTTTACCCCCATTTGTTTCTTATCCTCCACCTCCCTATTTTCCCAGCCCCCTCTGATGGGTTCCCTTGTATTTTACAATCTTAGATATATTCAATGGTATATGTATGTGTGTATATATGTATATATATAATACATATTATATATATATATATATATATATATATATATATATATATATATATTTCTTTAAGGTAGAACTAGCACAAGTAACTGAGAACATGTGGCATTTCCCTTTTTATGTCTGCGTTATTTTGCTTAAAATGATGATCTTCAGTTCCATCCATTTCACTGCAAATGACACAATTTCATTCTTCCTTTTGGCTGAATAACATAGCATTGTGTGTATATACCATATTTTTAATCCAATCATCCATTGTGAGCATCTGGGATGATTCCATATCTTTGCAATTGTGAAGAGAGCTACAGTAAACAGGTGTCCCTGTGAAATGGCGACCTGTCTTCCTTTGGGTATGTGCCTAGGAGTGGTGTAGCTGGGTCATATAGAATTTCTATTTTTAGTATTCTGAGGACTCTCCATACTGATTTCCATAATGGCTGTACTAATTTACAGCCACAAGCAGTGCAATAGGGTTCCTTGTCCTCCATATCCTCACCAGCATTCATTGTTGTTTTTGTTGATGGGAGCCTTTCTGACTCCCTGGTGTGAGATGGAATCTCTGTGTAGTTTTGATTTGCAATTTCCTGATGACTAATTGTACTGGACATTTTTATTGGTCATTTTTATTTTTTCTTTTGAGAACTGTCTGTTTAGTTCTATTGCCCAGTTATTTATTGGATTATTTGCTACCTTGTTATTTAATTTCTTGAATTCTTTGTATAGCTTAAGTATTAATCCTCTGTCAAATGTGTTGTTAGGTGCTGTTGAGTCAGTATCCAACTCATAGCGACCCTGCATACAACAGATGAAACACTACTGTCAGTGCTTCTCTTCTGTTCATAGGGTTTTCAATGGCAGATTGATTTTTGGAGTGGGTTGCCAGGTCCATCTCCCAAGCCTACAGCACCTGGTGTTCCTAGGCGGTCTCCCATCCAAGTACTAACCTGGCCCAACCTTGCTTAGCTTCTGAGATCTGATGGGATTAGATGCCACAGGGCTATGGCTGCAGGTCAAATGTGTAGAAAACAGATATCCTTCCATTCTTTGTACACTCCCTTTACTCCATTAATTGTTTTCTTTGCCATGCAAAAGCTTTTTAATTTTATGTAATCTCATTTGTCAATTCTTAGTGTTATTCCTTGGGCTATTGGACTTCTGTTAAGAAAAAGTTGCCTATGCCTATGTATTGGAATGTGTTAGTCACATTTGCTTGTAGTAGTTTCAAAGTTTCTGGTTTAATATCGAGATCCTGAGACATTTCTTCTCCCCAGATTTCCACCTCTTAAAGGAGTTAGTGCAGTTAAGAACTGCCTAGAGTGCTCTGGTACCTAGCAAGCATTCAGTAGAAATTAGCTTTCATGATTCCTTTGAGCCAGGCATCACACACCTGAAAGGCTTGAAATTACTATGCCCCTTGGCTTGTGTTGTGTATGTAGCTCCTCTGGAATCCTTTCCAGGGCAGGAACTGAGTGGAAGAGTTAGAGACAAAACCTTGCCTTCTAGAAGTTCACAAGTGACTAATGGCAACCAATATATTTTAAAGCCCAAAATAAGGGAGGAGTGTGATCAGAAGAGATAGAGAAAAAAACAAAAACAAAAAAATAAAACAAAAAATGATGAAAATGCAATCTGGAAACAGGAGACTGAAAGACTGAATTTGTAAGAGAAGGTGTTCTGAGTAACTGTGCCCAGTGTCCTCTCCCCGGACAAGCGTGGTACAGCTTCACTCCATTTCCACGCAAGCAGGGATGTTGCTTAGCAACCCAGCCAGCAACAGCAGAGTGAGCTCTGTGCTGGTGCATTAAGGGCTGCTACTGCAGTCCTGAAAAGAACCGAACTTTCACTTAAAACCCCACCTCCAGCACAAGGGACACCTGTAAATTGGAAGCATCTGGGAGGAGAGTCCACTGAGGGGTACAGTTGAAAAGAAAGGAGGAAAACAGGGAAAACTCAATCTAAATCAGTGGAGAAAATAGAGAACGTTTTCTATTTCCTGCAAATACTGTAGAAACTTGATGTACTCAGAGAAAATTGCTAAGCCAAGGACTTAGTGAGTCTGCTTTATTGAATTTTGAGGTGGCAATTGAGGCCAGCAGGACATACACAGTTCCCAGCTCATGCAAGCCACCTCTACTACAGCTGAAGGCACTTGATCACCACTTACGGGCTCAATCTCAAAGATCTGGAGAAAATATTGTCCTTAGTAGAGATCCAAGAGGTTAGAGTTCACTTCTATATTCATTCATTTGGTCAACGGATAGCGGCAGTTTAGAGAGGAAATCAGGCAGTAATCTCTAAGCATGACACATTTTAAGGAGAGGGAAATGTAAGATGCTATTAAGAGTATACAACATGGTCCTCGAACCTAGATTAGCCAGTGAGAGAAAGGTCAGGGGAAGCACCAGAGAATCTGATTCTTTTAATGAGAGTCCTGAATGGTAAGTAAGATTAAATGAGGAGAGAAAGGAAACATTGTTCTATGCAGAGTAAACACTTTATGCAGTGGCTAGGTTCATTTTGAGATGACAG
Source organism: Pedetes capensis (assembly GCA_007922755.1). Lineage (NCBI taxonomy): Eukaryota > Metazoa > Chordata > Mammalia > Rodentia > Pedetidae > Pedetes > Pedetes capensis. The sequence goes on from VMDO01003539.1 coordinate 127,139, forward strand.
AGAAAAGAAGGAACTGGGGATGGGGATACAGAGCAGTCACAGGAGAATAAAAAAGAATTATTCAGTTATATGATGAAGCATCTTGTGGCTCACAGGAGGGTTCCAGATTTTATTCTAGGGCAACTGATAACCACTGTAGAATTTCAAGCATGTTGACGTATGATCAGATACACTCAATATCCATTCGGCCCTTCTTCTATCCCACTCTATTCTTGTGTTCTAGTATTTGGAACTCTGTTAGAGTTATTTTTACTCCTGGTTTGTTTTTCTGAATATAGGCTCATTCTAAATGAACAAGTGGTATCCATCCATCTTAATGTTTTCTTACTTTGCATTTACATGTACCACCTACAAAATGCAAGATTTATCCTTTGCAGATCCTTATCAACCCTTGACAAGGATCAGAAGCTTCTGCAACTTATTTTTCCCTTTGGTTCCAGAGGCCATGATACAAAAAAATCCCCATCTGGGAGACTGGCAGAATTGCACGACTCCGGGTGTATCATCTTTATCTTAGTCCAGAAGAATGGCATTCTACTGCACAGAAGATTATAATGATGGCTGTTATGGGCAGAATTATGTCCCTGAAAAATTTGTGCAATTGAATTCTAAATCTCAGTCTTCATAGTATGACTACATTTGGACATAGGGCATTTGAACAGTGATGAAGGCAAAATGAGTTTGTAGGTGTCGACGCTAATATAATTAACTGGTATTCTTACAAGAAAAGACAAGTTGGACACAGAAAGAGATATTAGAGATATGTGCCCCACAGTGGAAATATCTTTTCAGGACCTAGTAAGAAGATGGGTATCTACAGGCCAGAAGAAAGGCTTCAGAAGAAACCATACTCTTCTGCACCTTGATCTTGGACTTGTAGTCTCCAAAAGCATAACAAAATAAATATCTAGTTTCTGAACTATTTATTTGTGGGGCATCACCCTGCAGCTGGACTCACTCTGGCCACGAGTGGGAACCAGCAGTCAAAGACCCGTCTTCTGGTGAGGGGGAGCTGGGCACCCAGGAGCTATGCCACCTGGAAAGCAGGCTTCTGCCCACAGCTGCTCTGAGAAGCCTTGAGAAAGGCAGGCTCAGAGGCTTCTGCCCACAGCAGCTCCTTCCTTATTTTCTTCCCAATGAAGACGCCAACTCTGAGTGCTCTTCTCCAACAGTTCTTTATTGTTTCCTTGTCTGTTCCGGTCAATGGAATGGACCCATACTGCTCCATGTACGGCCCTTATATACTCTTCTGGGGCTAGCCGGGGACCAGTCAGAGGCAGTCACCCCATACATGTTTCAGTCAATCAGGGGGGATATTTAAATTTGTTTTTGTAAAAGTGGCCAATCAGGGGTGGTTCCTGAACGGTCCAATCAGGAGCCGTTTATGGGTTTGGAAACAACCAATTGGTGTTGAGGGGTCTGAGTCAAGGAATTAGATGCCAGCGCCATCTCAGAGAGCTCGATGATCCTGAGTTCCCGGAGGTAGGGCAAAGGTGACTGCCTGGAGAACAAGCCTCAGTCCTCCAAGGGGGCCTAGATAGGTCCTGAAGTGAACTGCCTCTCTAGGCAGTGCCCTACATTTATTCTGTGGCATTTTGTTATGCAAACCCTAGAAACCGAGTATAGTGGCCCACTAAAGAATTAGGCTACAGTCACTGTGGAGGCAGATGAAGGCTAGATGGAGTGAGGCAAGTGTTTGAATCCGAAGAGGGGTCTGATCCTTTTGGAGAGGACATGGTGGCATGGATTTCTTTTGTTTGTTTGTTTGTTTGTTTATTAGAAATTTTTAATGTACATCTCAATGTGATTCATTCTGACATGCTTTTCATTGTGACATCTCCATATATGCATTTTGATAAGCATTAGTCATATAGGTTACCCCTTACCCTCCCCTATGCTTCCCCCCTCCCACCCTTCCCATCTAAGTTTCTCATCTAAGTCTTCTCAATCTTTTACTTAGTAGTATTTTTCTATATGTCCTTGGGTTCCAGTTCTGTTTAAGATAGAAACTTTTCCTGTAGTGGTCTTTGTTTTTATCTTGTTAGAACAATTACATGTGATTTCTAGTACATTTATATTGACATCATTCTTATCTCCCCCCCCCTTTTATTATGATCCGAACTTTGAATAGGATTTTTCCTTCTTGTAATTTTGAATCAGCTCGCTCATATGAGTGAGAACATGTGTTGTTTCTCTTTCTGAGCTCGTGTTCGTTCACTCAAAATAATTTTCTCTAATTCCATCCATTTTGCTGCGAATGACCTTATTTCATTTTTCTTGATTGCTGAGTAGTATTCCATTGTGTATATATACCATGCCTGCAGCTGTAGCCCTGGGGCATCCGATCCCGTCAGATCTCGGAAGCTAAGCAGGGTCGGGCTTGGTTAGTACCTGAATGGGAGACCGCCTGGGAACACCAGGTGCTGCAGGCTTGGGAGAAGGACCTGGCAACCCCCTCCCAAAAATCAGTCTGCCATTGAAAACCCTATGCACAGCAGAGAAGCACTGACAATAGTGTTTCCCCTGTTGTACAGAGGGTCGCTATGAGTCGGATACCGACTCAACGGCACCTAACAACAACAACATATATACCATAGTTTTTTTTATCCATTCTTCTGTTGAAGGGCACTTTGGTTGATTCCATATCCTTGCTATTGTGAAAAGTGCTGCATTGTACCTGGAGATGAAGATGTCTCTGTGGTATTATGACCCATCTCCCTTTGGGTAAATTCCCAATAGTATTATAGCTGGGTCATATGGTAGATCTATTTTTAGTTTTTTGAGGTACCTCCATATTGATTTCCACAGTGGTTGGACCAATTTACTGCTCCACCAACAATGTAAGAGTGTTCCCTTTTCCCCGCAACCTCACCAGCATTTGTTGTTGTTTGTTTTATTGATCTTGGCCATTCTTACTGGTGTAAGGTGAAATCTCAGAGCTGTTTTGATTTGCATTTCCCTAATGTCTAGGGATGTTGAGCACTTTTTCATGTGTTTCATGGCTTTATGGACCTCTTCATTTGAGAACTGTCTACTCAGTTCCTTTGCCCATTTGTGTATTGGGTTGTTTGGTTTTTGGGGAGTTTTTTTCTTGAGTTCTTTATAAATTCTAGGAATTAGACCTTTTTCTGATGTATAAAATGTGAAGATTTTTTCCCATTCTGTGGGGGTTTCCTTGACTCTGTTAATTGTTTCTTTTTCATAGTATGGATGGATGGGGACATGCATCTTGCTTCCAAATGCATGACTGGATAGAAGGAACTGCTGACCTAGATGCCTTCAAGGGTTGCTTTGAGGGTTGTTTCTAGTTCCTTTTGTGCAGACCTTGAGGCCAATAAGAAGCCTCATGTGGCCCTTTGTAGAAGCAGCACTCCAAAAATTACACAGGATTTCTCTACAGTGTCTGCAGATAATGGTCACAAGGTAATGGTAAGTAGAATCAGAGGACCAGTCCTCTGCCTCATTTTCCTGAGACCACAAGTTTAAGATGAACTGGATACCTAGGAGAGAGGTCCAGGGAACTGCATTAGTAGATGCAATAGTCATCTTGCTAATCAGGTAGGTAACATCTCCACACCAGATACAATTAAAAAGAATAAAGGTAACATTTTTAGCATCTGTATATTGTGAGATAAATTAATATCCATTTTATATAAGCAGGCAGGGAAACTATAAAGTCAGTATTAAGGTAAGGGGCATATTTATCTTCATCTGCCTCTGTTGCATACTTAGTACTAAAACAACATCTGTCATCAGGAATGCACACTATAAGCATTTGTTGAATGAAAAAAAATATCCATGGAGTAACCATATGTCATTTCCTTTAGCCAGAAATGCCCAGGCAGAGATCCTGTGTGGGAAAGGGACCTAGCCAAGGTGACATAGTAAGTCACTAACAGAGATGAGGTAAGAGTGAAAACATTTGACCCCCATCCTCATGCTCTGCTCAAAGCCTATGTAGGTATTTAGCATCCTTCCTCCATATACATACGATGCATTGTTCTTCAGTATACTGCCAATGGATGGGCACAGTGATATAGTGTGACAAATCCTCTTTCCCTCTGCCCCTGCACGGAGGGAATTTGCCATCGTCTGTGATCATCAGGCTGGCAACATCAATCTGGAAGTCGGTTAATGACACTGACCTGAATCTGTCACTTTGCAAGGAACTCTTCACAGAGGCTGGGATTTGCTGCCATATAATAGCTTTATTGTATGTGGAACTCCCTAATAAGCTGATTAAAAAAATAAATGTTTTGAACTCTTGAGTATACACTTTTGGATGTCAGATAAGAAGCAAAGCAAATGGAAATGTCACACTGAGTGTAAATTCCAAGAATCTCCTATCAGGAGATGCTCAGACTCAGATCATGGCACATTCCTCACTGCTGCCAGGGCAAGGGTCAGGCTTGATCCTACCCTCATTTAAAACTTTCTTTGGTTTGTTTTGATGCCGCTTAAGTATATGAGGAATAAAGTCATAAGTGAGCAGGTCACTATTGGATCATCCTGCTTTCTACATAAATGTTGGACCTAGGCTGAGTTCCCCAGCCAGAGAGGGTGGCTTGGGGCCCATGGCAAAATGAAAACATGGGGGAGCTGAAGACAGGGGTCTTCATGATTTATTCCATGATTTTTCACTCTGTTCCCTCTGTACAGTGCCATTGGTGGCCACTGCCCTCTATGTGCCCCATTGCCTCTCCATGTCCCCCTTTCCTCTCCGTGACCTCAGGTTCTCCCCACATGCCCCATTCTGAGGCATCCCTTCCTCTCTGTGCACCTAGTTGTGCTGGAGGGACTTCACATAGTAGTGGAGGGCTTTTACACAATAATGGCTCATTGCCAAGACCATTGTCCGATCACATCACAGTTACATGCGATTATATCACAGTAATATTGTGTGCATGTGCCAGTATGTGTCCCGTCAGGCTGTTTGCATTATGATTCTGGTCACCCTGACCTGGCCTAATAGGGTTCTTCCTAGGATGGATTGTTTTCTGCTGCGTGCCCAATGAAAAAGCCCATATTATTACTTATGGGCCTGATGCTGAGGTATATGTCCATATCTCTGAATCATCAAAAGACTCTGAAAGAAAGCTGGAGTTGGCCATTCTTATTTTGCAGATGAAGATACTATGTCTCACAAAGAGTTGTTGGCCTTGGGACTTTAGAAGGGCAGTATTCACAAAGCACTAAGGCCCATGCTCATGTTATTAAAGCCATTCATTCCTTCTTCCATCTGGCTAAACACCTACTTGGACACCTATTATGTGCCTAGCACTGCCCTTAGATCACTTGCTACCTCAGAGCAAAGGTAAAGATAGGGATAATCCTTCCCAGTCAGGAAATTTTTACAGTATATTTAAGTATAGTAACCTGGTGGCAGTATAGACCTCATTTTTACAAGTTCTTTTCCATTTTACTAAGAAACTTCACTTCATAAATAAGTTCAATATTTTATAATTGACCACTGTGCAGAAAGGATTAACTTAGGGGACCTGGGTTGCTCACATCATGCACATTTCTAAGAAAAGCCTGTCTTTACAATTGGCACTTGGTCAACTCCTCAGAAGTAACCTCTGAACCTTTGTAATATTCTATCTGGTAAGAGTATTTTTATATGCCTGGAGCCTTAGTCTCTTTTGTGCCAGTCTGACCAGATAGTTTCTGCTAACAAATATTATTTAGGGCAGCAGTCCCCAAATTTTTGGCACCAGGGACCAGTGTCATGGAAGACAGTTTTTTCATGGGAATAGAAATGATGCTCAGGCAGTCATGCAAGTGATGGGGAGTGGCTGCAATACAGATGAAGTTTGCTTGCTTGACCACTGCTCAACCCTTGCTGTGCCGCCTGGTTTCTAACACTTGTGTTCTACTGTACCTGCTTTAGCTCTGGGCATCTATGGTCAGAGGCTGGGTAGCTGAGGACAATTACACAGATGTTGTGCGTCTATGTAATTGATCCCCAGTGAAAATCCTGCAATACAAGGCTGTGGCGAGATTCCCCAGGTGGAATCACTTCCCAGGTATTCTCACACAATATTGCTGGGAGAAACAAGGTGTCCACAACTCCACAAGGAGGGAATATTGGAGGCTTGAAGCTGGTTTCCTTTGGACTTTATCCTATGCTTATTTTTATCCTTAACTGATTTTAATTTGTGCTATTTGCCAGTATATTCTTTAACAGTGAATATAAAAAGTTTTGAGTTCTGTGAGATCTTCTAGTGAGTTATCCAGCGTCAGCGTGGTCTTAGGCACCCCTGACACAACAGTCCACTCCTCCACCCCTTTCACATGCCAAACAATGTGCCTTGGCATATCCATGGTGTAAATGAGGAATTACAGACCCCTGAGGTCAAATGCCTTCTTTGATGGTATTTTAGGGGACCTGGTGTCACCTGCATTGGAAACCAGCAGAGACTGAGAGTGGTTAACAGTTGGAGATTTAAACATTAGCTGCCATATTGACTAAGGGAAGATTGGAGTATGTGGTTTAGGTGTGTACCATAATGATTCCCCATTATTTTGGCCCAGAATTAGGAGTATGGCCATTATATCACAGAGAGTCCAGGAAAACCATAGGCCTCCCGTGCTGAGGTCTAGGCTTCTATCCCAAGCTTATGGCATATAATGGGGAAGAGTTTACCACTCAGGAAGTGGGGATATCTCAGAGAAGAAAGGTAACTTGGTCTTTCAAATGCAGACATCCAAATGCGGACTCCACTTCCATGTGAGGAATAAGGGATGAGGTGGAGGTGTCTCTAATTGATGGGTGACTTTCTGTACAGATCCAGGGAACAGAGGAAAGAAAACTGCCCTGATGTCATAGGAAGTAAGCAATGCTTCCAGGACAGGAATTCTCAGTGCTCCTGGAACTTAGATGTATCCTCTGATACCAGTCTCAATTGACCTCATGGCAACCACTGTGCTTTTTCTTATTGACTTTCAAATCTCAGGGTCTCAGAGGTGTAAGTCACTGCAAATGCTTGAAATGCAAAGAAATCTCAAAATAACCTTCATTGAATTTAATTAATGCCATGTATTTAGTGAAAATCACCCCCTTCCCTGCAGACCCAGGACTATTTCTCAAAGATAAGCATAAACCGTTAATGCTCCTCAAATTGCTTCACATCATATCAGAATGCAGCCAGATATTCAGACTTGGCTCTGTCAACCATTTCTTAGGCCCACCTCAGGCCTGTCCCGTTTTGTAGACTAAAAATATCTATTCTGAGATAAAGAAGTTATTTATCTTAGCTTCATTCATTCATTCACTGTTTTAATGAACATTAATTAAATATTAACTATCAAATGTTTCTCTATCTTCTGGGAATAGAACAAAAACTAAGTCTTTGTCTCAAAGTATTTACCTTCAGTGTTAGGAATTGGGGCACGCTGACAAAACATGGAACGATACATCCCAGAACAAAGACAGACATACTGGTAACACACAGTCAAAGCACAGGTGAAGAAGAGGCTCGTTTTTGCATTAACCACCTCTTACTTGCACTTCAAAATGTGTGTTGTTGTTGGGTGCAGTTGCATCATGTCCAATTCATAGCAACCCTTAAAGGGTTTTCAATGGCTGATTGGTTTGGGATTGCCATGGAAGTGGATTGCCACATCCTTTCTCCCATGTTTGCAGTGCTAGGAATTGAATTCAGGACCTCAGAGACTGCAGAGTGGCGCTTTACCAGCTGAGCTAAATCCCAGCCCCTTCAAAACATCTACTCTTGCTTTTTCATTCATATCAACACCTTGTTCTCTCCCCAGCCTTCAATTTTCCCTTTCCCCATTCCCAAGTTACTTCTGACATCCACTCCTTACTTGGCAAGTTTCCTCCTTATCTGGATCCCTCACCAACCATGATGATTCGGATTGAATGCTTTGCTGAACATCATTCTTGTGCTCATTGAATGCTAAATTCAAGGCCATTTAGTTGGGCTAGCTCTGCCTTTTAACCTTCCTTAGTGTATTCTGCTAGAAGCCTATTGCCAGTGGAACTCTGGAGACCTAAAGAGTATGGGATATTTTCTGGTGCCAGCTTTTGTCCTGGGATTGCTTATGCAAGCTCAGACACAATCCACTTGACTCTTGGTTTCAGGGCAAGAATTAAAGCCCTAATGTTGTCTCATTGATTTCTTAAGGTATGTTTCGAATTGGCACTCTGCCGTTGCAAATTTATTTGTTACTGTTTTGTTCTTTATCCCAAGGTGATTTTATCAGGAAAAACACACACTTGAAGAAACTGAATTAAATACAGGCAAATCTCATCAATTCAGACCTCACTAATTCAGGCTGGAGTAAAACATAACTTTTCACTATCAACAAGTAAAAATAAAATTCAAAATAAATTAATGGTGTAAATAAGATTTCAGGGAGAGGAGAATGCTTTACCTGCTTAAAAGACAGTTTTCCTAAACACTTTTATGCATTCTAAAAGGGCCATTGACATAAACAATTTCCTTCATGTTTGCTCATTGAGGCTAAAGATTTCTTCAAAGAATAATTTCTTGTATGGTAAATCTTTTCTTTAGTTTGTTATTCTGCAGAATTGGAAAAACAAAGAGGCTGTATATTTTTAAAAATATTCACCAAGCCTACCTCATGTCCTAATGCTAAATATATTAAGAAAATATTGTACCTACACCTAAATATATATGCGTATGCATTAAAAATACAATGGAAACATCTTAAGACAAAGTGGTATATTTATAGTTGTTAGGATGAAAGTGATTCTTACATTCAACTTCTTATTTCTAACTATTTTCTATAATAAGCTCTTATTTTTATCATCAACATAAAAAATAAGAAGCATCACTAACATTTTGAAATATTTAACAGCTCTTTCCCCCACAAATGGTACATATTAAGTAAAGCTGAATCATATTTAACATTTACAAATGAAAAGAGTTGTTGGGTAGTATGCAAAAGTTTTTTACTATCAGGCGGAAATTTATCAGGATTGTGTTGGATGTGGAGGAGAACATGTTGATTCTGTTCTTGTACATGTTTTCCATGAGCTCTGAGTTATAATGGGCAAACTGAGGCAGCTTAAACATAGCATTGCAGACTATGTGGTTACTCAATGCCTTTAAGCCATAAATAATGCTAAATAGCTCTAATAGAACTTCTTTAACTCCTATGGGTTACCACTAAAATTATTGCACTATAATTTTTGCAGCATATTGAATACCTTATTTATGCCAGGTAAATTTCCATGCACTTCAAAGATAGAAGGCACTTTTGAATCTCATATAATCCTCAGACTGATGCTCAGATATATGAAGTAAATTTTCCAGGTTCCCACAGCTGGTGCACTGCAGAAGTAGTAGTGAAACCCATATTCAGCCAACACAAAGCTCCTACTCTTTACACCACTCAGCACTGTCTGCTACAAGCCTAATAGCCAGACTTCATTGTGATTGCCTCAAGTACTATATCCTTCTAAGCAGTGAGTTGGGAACTCTGAAGTGCCTTTAGTGTTTGCTGGTCATTCTTGAGCTTTGGTGCTTGATTTTTGAGATGAGCATTGGGTTGAATTGACCTTGATAACTCCTCTGGAGATTGGAACAAATTTCCTGGCTCAGAGAAAGGACATAGTAAAGAAACAGCACTGGACTGGGGGTCAGATATATTTAATTTTAAGCTCTGTTTTAGCTGCTTAATTAAATATGTGAACTTGATCTTGGTGTTTCATTTCTTTAAACATCCACTTCCTGTGAAATGACCAACATATATAGATGAAGAGTAAAACTTGAAGAAATAAAGTATTTTGCAATACCTCAGAAAGTTTTCTTTTTTATTAAAGCAATTTATGATTAGTAATAGCTTCATTTTCATAATCATTTTCACAATAAATTGCAAGCTAAGTATGCAATTCAGAACTCTGAATTAGACAGTGTAGATATGCTTTTATTTAATAAAGATTTAGTGTGTCTTTCTATAAAAGAAGGGTGTCATTTAATTTTATTTTTATTTTACAAGACATGATTGAAAAATATGGTGCATGATTAATAAAATACAATTAAATACACATTGTCATTAATCTCCCTTAACATACTCCCTTAGCTTTGAACACACATCTCATTGTTCTTGGCACTTTCTGGAGCAGTCCTGAACATGGTTTTTCATGAGTGTCTTTAGTTGCACTGTTCTGGCTGCCTCAATATCCTGAATAGATTCAAAATGTTTACATTTCATGGTCATGAATTGACTCAAAATGTTTATATTTTGTGATCATTTTGACTTTGGGGAGGAGCCAGAAGTCTCATGGTGTGCCATAACTGGTGAATAAGGTGAATAAGGATACACTGTAATGTTTTTTATTTGACAGAAATTGCCATACCAGAAGCAATATTTGACATCGAGCATTGTCATGGTGGAGGAGGGAACTGAAGACACTCATGAAAGACAACTTCTAGAACTGCTTCAGAAAGTAGCAAGAATGAGGAGATAAGTGTGTTGGAAACCAGGAAGCATATTTGAGGGAGGTTAATGACAATGTGTCTTTTACTATGAAAAAAAATTAATTTGAAAACTCACCTTATTTGTTTCATCACCCTCCATATTTTTTCTACCTGCAGCCATACCACTGTGGCGTCCAACCCCATCAGATCTCAGGAGCTAAGCAAGGCTGGGTCTGATTAGTACTTGGATAGGAGACCACTTGGGAAAATTGAGTGCTGAAGGCTTGGGAGAAGGACCTGGCAACTCACTCCCCCAAGACAACCAGCCATGGAAAATCTTATGAATAGCAGAGAAGCACTGACAATACTGCCAGGCATGGCATAGTGTTGGGTAGAGTTTCATCTATTGTATATAGGGTAGCTATGAGTTGGTCCTGACTCAATGGCACCTAACAACAATGACAACAACAACAACATATTTTTATTTATTGTTTTAATTTTAACTAGAATATAATATAATGGATTTTATTATGGCATTTTCATATACTTACAACATGCACTTTGCTCTTATTTGAAGGGGGCCATGTTAAACAAGGAACTCCCCGACCTGAGTCCAGGCTGTAATCAGGCAGGTGTTCATTTCTCTTCTTTATGCCCTAACATTTCAAAATTCAAATCTGAGCTTAGATACTTTAATATTAATAGAATAGGTGTCAAATACCTTGATTAACAACCAGTTGGGAAGGTTTTGTTAACTGTAATAATCCCCAGACCTCAGTGTCATAACATAATAAAATTCTACTTGTCTCCCATATCATAGTCCAATGTGGATTGGTGGGTCTTCTTGGTTGCCACATTCCAAGTAGTAATGAGAAGTGTCAGGCTCTGTCCAACCTAAAAATCTGGCTTCTGGGCCAGACATTGTGGCACATGCTATAATACCAGGACTCAGCTGAGGCAGGAGGATCAAAAGTCTGAGAGCTGCCTGGACTACACAGTGAATTCCAGGCCAGTCTTGGCTACATTGTGAGGCCCTATCTCAAATGCACGCACACACACACACACACACACACACACGTGCACGCGTGCACACATACACGGACAAACACACACACACAATCTGGCCTTTAGAGGTTACTGCAGAAGAGAGGGAGGATCTTGCTGAAGATTTTATCAGTCATAGCTGAGTGTTCTCAGTATCCCTTTGTTGCTGTTGTTGTTAGGTGACATCAAGTTGGGTCTGACTCATAGAGGCCCTATGTACAGCAGAAGGAAACACTACCCAAGATCTGTGCAAGGCACATGATCTTATTTATGTTTAAGCCCATAGTTGCAGCCACTGTGTCAGTCCATCTAGAGAGGGTTTTCCTATTTTTTGTTGACCTGCTACTCTCCCAAACATGATGTTCTTCTCCAGGGGTTGGACCCTTCTGACTACATGTCCAAAATACATAAGACACAGTCTAGCCATCCTTGTATCCCTTTAGGTCACATTATATTGCTGAGCAGGAGTCACTTGGTTCCAGCCTTTTGCAAGTCTTACTTTGTCTTTCTGTGTGTCTAGGAAGAAGAGATGTTGATGTTAGGTGCCTCCAAGTCATGTCTGACTCATAGCAACCCTCATGGGGTTTTTAAAGACTGATTGTTTCAGGATTGTTTAGGGAGTGGAAAGCCACATAATTCTCTCATTTTTTTGGTGCAAGGGATTGAATCTGGGTCCTTAAAAAGTGTGGAGCACCACTCTACCAACTGAGCTAAACCGCTGCCCCAGGAAGAAGAGACAGAAGCAGTATACCCTGAGGCTGCTCCTGTGGATGCAGAGCAGAAACACAGCATCTGTGTCTCAGGATACTGAAGAACCTCTTCTCAGTGGCTGCTGCTTTGCTATTCCAGTTGTTTAGTTTTTCGTTGGTTTTGATCACTTGTTACAGGGATGAAGGGATGAGTTGAAATAGGTTTATGGATTGTTTCATTTCATTTCATTCCACTCTATTTTATTTTATGTTATGAACAGAGTATAATTTTATTGTCCACAAATTACTATCCTAAATGTCTTATAATTGAAGTCAGGTAGTATGTAGCCCTTACAGACTGAGATTTTCACTTTAACAGTCTGTATTGAAGATCCATCCATGTTTCTGATGTAATGATAACTTATTTTCTTTAGATTGCCCCCTTGACCAGGTGTACCAGTTTGCTTGTTCATTCACCTATTGAAAAACTACTTGGGTACTTCCAGCTTGGGACATATATAACTCAGATGCTATAAACATGTGTGGGCAGATTTTGTATAGACCAACTCTTCAGATGAGTTGGGTAGATATCTAGGAGCAAAAGTTACGTCAAATGATAAAAATATATTTGATTTTGTATGAAACTGCCAAACTCTTTACATGGCTATAGCATTTTTCATTCCCATTAGCAGTGAGCTTTCCCATTGCACTATATTCTACTACATTTGGTATTTTCAATTTTTTTCAGTTGTTCTAATAGCTGTGTAGTTGAAGAATCTTTTGAAGCTTCAAATGTTCTGGGGTCACTACAGGAATAGTGAGAGAGTGGATGACCAGATTTTCCTATATATATTATTCACTCTGGGCAGCAGTATAGTGATTGGATGGCTAGATGATGGTGTGAAGAAAGAGGTAATATTCCCTCACACTTACTGGATGTGCAACTGCCCAGGATTAGGCTATATAGAATCCTTATTCTTTGGAAGGCTGAATGATCATCTAGTAAAATCTTTTCCTAGATCAACCTCTTGGATACTCCAACAGTAACCTTTTCAGTGGTTTTCCCTCATCCATCTCCTGCATTTCTTCTTGGAACATAAATTCGCTGCTAGATCATCTCCACAATCTATTGCATATGAAGAATTAGCTGATGAAGGCAAACATCTAAATTACCTAAACAACCTTGGCCATATAGAGTTTCCAGGGAAGCATAACATATTTGTGTTTTCAGAAACAGAGAAACTGATTACTAAGGAGGTGAATACTTCTAAGGAAAAGGGCATGGTAGATATGGTGAGAAGGTAGTTTAAATTCATATCTCATAAACTAAGTTTCTGACTCTCCAACTCCCTCTGTTCTTCACATAAAGCAAATAGTTGACATGGGAGAAGAGCTTTTATTCAAAAATAACCAATATCATAATAGAATCCAGTATGGGACCTATGTACAATGTAGAACACGTAAGTCCTAAAACATGAAGAAATGTGTGCACACACCTTCAAGCCATGCTCAGAGCAGAATACATTACCAAAACCAGCTAAAAGAAAAATGTAGGACATACAAACAGAAGAATAAGGAACATCATAAGACATTTTAAAAACACACAATGAAAAATTCTTTCACTGAATTTTAAAAAAGTACCTTTGATAGAGAAATAAGTCCATAGACTATTAATAAAAAGAAAACAAGATGATATGGGATAGACATAAAAAGTGAGTCCGATTATTTTAAAAGGAAAAGAACTAGAGGAGAACATAAAACCATTAAGGAAATTAGATCTCCAAGTGAAGGAGGAAAATAGAATTGAGACTTTTCTAAACACCAAAAACAGGATTGTGGAGGATAAGTTTGGAAAAAGAGTAGAACATGGAAAGGAAAAAAAAAAAACTGTAATCCCAGCGGCTCGGGAGGCGGAGGCAAGAGGATCGCAAGTTCGAGACCAGAGGCAGTCTGTGTAATTTAGCGAGACCCTGTCTCAAAAAAAAAAAAAAAGCAAAAAATGGGCTGGGGGTGCAGCTCAGTGGTCCAGCACTTGCAGAGCAT